>PVIJ01002228.1:139493-167483 GCA_004024925.1 Scalopus aquaticus | reverse complement strand
GGGGGGGGGGGGGGGGGGGAGGCATTTTATGGGGATGGAATATTTATACTTCAGGGTGTGAGAGGTAGGATGCAAAATACGAATGGATTTCACTCCATCACTTTTTCCTCCTAACATCCCTCCTGGCCCAAGCTTAGATTTGCAACCTTGGGAGCATTTAGCAGAGTGGCCTATCCTCAGATTCTCAGTGATAGGATTACGATTCTCATATATATGATTCTCAGAATCTCACCAAATGAGATGTGTCCCGCAATTTGTGGAGTCCGTTTTCCATTTCCAGCGCCCCGTGTTCAGGCTGGGGTTTTTGAATCTTCCTGCACTATCCAGGCTGTCTTTTCTTCAAAGGCAAAGCCTGAGTAGTAAGATAATGCAAACCAAATATAATTTAAATATTTTCAGTAGCAAGAGTAAAAAGAAAAAGAGGTGAAGTTAATTTTACTGGTGTATATAACTCAGTAAATCCAAAATATTGTTGGACTTGTGATTCTAGCTGATTTAGGTATAATAGGTGAAAGCAGCTGCTAATGAATACAGTTGTGGGTAGTACATTTCTAGTGAATTCCAAGTCTTGTTTAGAGTGTTAGATTAAGGGTTTTTTTTTTTAAGATTTTTATGTATTTATGCATACAAGCTGGGGTACAGGCCAGAGGTGTGGGGCGGCGAGAGGGTTCACCAGAGACAGAGTGGGGAGCAGAACAGGCAAATCGACAGAAATACACTGCTGAAGGGAGCAGCAGGCAAGGCAGGAGAGGTCCTCTTGTGCCTTGTGGGAATTACCCCAGCCTGGTGTGGAACTCGCCACTGCTGACAGCTCCACAGCGCAGGGCTTAACCGTTGTGCCACCAGGGAGGCCCCTAGATTAAGGTTTCAAATAAAGTGACTTTGTTTCTCAGATTCAGGTCCTAGCCCCTTCCTAGCAGGGCAAAGAAGGAACTCTTTTAAGATGGAAAGGAGGGAGACCCAGGTACAGCTGCCACTTGGAAGAAAGGCTCTTTAAACAGATTTCTTGGAGCTTCAGAACCAAGACATGAGGTTCTAGGAAAAAACAGGTTCTTAAGTGGTTCAACCAGAAGCTGTACTTGATCTTTGTATAGTTGAGTTAGATTTGGTGATGTCGTTACATTAGAAGTAATACAGACTGTGTGATAGTGGACAGTGGACCTGCTTGCCCAAAGTGGTAGCCTAGAGTTGAGAGGGATGGTTGATTGTCAGCCTGCACAGGAAAAGACTCTTCAGTGGATAACTGGTAAGAGCATGTCCAGAGATGATGAAATCCTAAAAATCCTTCATTTTACCCTGACTCTTTCCAGTTTCTGAGCCACTTTCTCACCAGGCTCATTACCATTGGTGGCATCTAAGCTTATGATGATGTTCCTTCTTTCCTGAACATAACAAAATGGATGCTATTGGAACCCCAAAAATGTCAGGCTTGACATAAATGGCTTGTACAGTCATCCAGGGCAGAACCAAGAAGTAAACATAGTGCTGTTCATTTACACAGGTAAGACTATAAACATCTTATTAAAAGAATTTTTTTTTAGAAACTCAACCAATTTAGAGCACAAAGTTAAAAAAATGTAATTCTTGTGTAAGTTGGTCCGTTTCAGAGTTTTCCATGCACACTCTTATTGTGTAAAGAATTTTATTAGCAGTCCAGCCTGAGTTATTTTTTGACAATGTTAGTTTAAGGAAGGTGAGGGTTTTTCCTCTGGTGCATTTCTAGTATGTTGTTGGTTTCTTTTTGTTTTTTGCTTTTGTTAATTAGTCATAATGAGACATAAATTGTTAATTCACTAATTCATTGACAAAAGTTACCTCAGTCTTGAAAATACAAGGTTAAGCGCACATATTCATATTAGAGACACACATGCTCAGGTGGTGCCACCTTTGTGTGGTCCTTCTTGTCTCCACCTTCTATAGGGAAGCCTTTTTTTCCAGCTGGTGTGATGAAATTTTGAGACAGATGAATATAAGAGTAGTAAGGCAAACTAGGTTTCTCATGACCCCTTGTCTCTTTCTGTAGTCCCAGCTGAACCTTCAACAGTTCTTAACCTTCTTCCAGGAGCAGCAAAAAAAAAAAAAAAAAAAAAAATGAACATACATCAGGTGAGTTCCGCTTTTAATAACCTATTTGTTTTACAGTGTTTAATATAAGTGCACACATGCTATACTTTAACATGGAAAAATAGAAATTGGATGCATTTAGAGAAGATACAACAATACAGATTCATAGCAGAGCAAAGATGCCATGTGGATACATGCAGACCCTCTTATACTTAAAATATACCAAATCGGAATCCCAGATTTATTTTCGAGGTCTTTCATAGTCCTCTCAGGTTGTCAGACAATACTTTAAGGGTTTACACTGGTAAAAAAATAAAAGTAAACTGATTCCTTGTATTGTGTAAAGACAATTGGAGATTAAAAGTATCTTTGTTGTTCTTCAAGTAGATGACTAGATTAACTTTCAAATAATAAAATAAATATAGAAATAATATAGAAATGTCTTTAAAATAATATAGAATGTCTACTTGTTCTTCAATAAAAAAAGATGTACTACTAAAATGTGAACTTGGTTAATACTATTTTTCAGAACTCAAATATGGGAATTGAGTTAGACATTTGTTTGATGAAGCAACTGAATCTCCTTAAAATTGCCTTCCATAAATATTTTGAGTATCCATTATATTCACATTTCTCAGCAGATAGTTTAAAATTCTGTACTCTTTCAAATTTTCGACACTTTCGATTCATGCTTCCAGCCTATGCATGATACCTTGGTTTCTCTCCCCACTTGCTAGTGATCTCCAGTGATCAGAGTCTTTATTATAATCCAGCTCATAAGATACTGTTTATGCCTTTCGTTCCTTGACTTCTCTGTAGCACTTGCCTGTCCTCCTCACTCCACCCTTCTGGGTAATTTCTCTGTCATCGTGTCTGCCCTTCGCTTGGCCTGTCCTTTCCCTACTGCTGTTTTCATGGCATCACCATCTTTCCCTGTTCTTTCACCTCGCTCATGCCCAGTTTCTTTCGTCTTGTCCCCGAGTGATTTCATCCTCTTTTTTTAGACTACTTTATTGAGATTCAATTCACATGCCCTAATGTTCACCCACTAAATTGTAGAATTCAGTGTGTTAGTATGCCTAGCAGGTATGTGGAAAAGTCAGCAAAATCAACTTTAGAACATTTTTATCAACTTCAGAAAGAAACTCTGAACACTTGACCACACTCCCTGTCACCCGGTTCCTCCACCCCCCCAAGCCACCACTGATCTCTCTGGCCTTACATATTTGCCCAACTGCTCCTGTATTATTACTTGTAGAACAATTTTGCCTGTGGCAACTTTTGTTTTTGTTTATCTGGAAAACTTAATTTGTTCACTTCTGCTGGATATGGAATTCTTGGTTCACAGTATTTTTTTAACTTTATAACATTTTAATTGAAGTAACATTGCAATATAACATACAAGTTTCTGAGTGTATAGCATCATCAGTTATCTATATAGCCCACATTAAGTTCACCATTAAAAGTCCAATTCTATACATGATACAGTGGACCGCTTTTACCTGCCTTACCTACCCTCCCCTGCTAATAGGAATTAATTGGTATTATAAAGTTTATTTTTTGACAAAATTTTTCTTTCAGCACCTTGAATATGTCATCTCACTACCTTTACCCTCTATGGTTTCTGATTAGTTATCAACTTTTAATACTGTACATAATGAGTCACTTCTTTCTTGCTGCTTTTAAGATTATATGTTGTTTTGATAGTTTGATTACCATGTTTCCAGATAGGGATCTTTTACTCCAGTTTTATCCTCCTTGGAGATTGTTGAGCTTCTTGAATGCATAGATTAATGTTTTTCATCCAGTTTGTAGACTTTTTGGTCATTATTTCTTCACATATCCTTTTAGACCCTTTCTCTACAGAAAGCCCTCTTGGTCTGGGACTCTCATTATGCATGTGTTGGTAAACTTGATGCTGCCCCATAGTTCATTTTTTTTTAAAGATTTACTTATTTTTATGCATGCAAGAGCTGGGGTGTAGGCCAGAGGTGTGGGGGGTGAGATGATTCACCAGAGATATAGTGGGGAGCAGAACCGGCGGATATACTGAAATACACTACCAAGGGGAGCAGCTGGTGAGACAGGAGAGGTCTGCTGTGCCATGTGGGAAGCTCCCTGGCTGGGGATGGAGCTCGTGCTGCAGTGGCTGTGGATAGCTTCATAGTGCTGCTACTTAACCTGTTGTGTCACCAGGGAGGCCCCATAGTTCATTTTTTTGTCATTATTTTTCCTTCTGTTTCTCATACTGCATTATTTCAGTGTATGTATTATCCAGTTTGTTCCTTCTTTTTCTACCATCTCAAATATGCTGTTGAAGCTCTGGAGTGAAATTTTTGTTTTGTTTATTGCACTTTCCAACTCTTGAGTTTCAGTTGGGCTCCTTTTAATAATTTCTTTATTGATATCTTTTCTTTAGTGAAAAATGTTGTTCTGATTCCTTCCTTTAGTTCTTATACCTTATTTCCTCTAGGTCTTTTATCAAATAGCTAGCTGATTTAAAATCATTTTCTATTGGCTTTCCTTAGGAAGCTGATTACTTAGGAAACTGAAACTGATTTAACTGGGTACACCTTTTTCCTGAATATGGATCTTACTTCCTTGTTTCTTTCTTTGTTTTGCAATTTTTTGGTGGAAAATTGGACATTTAAAATAAGATAATGTGGCAACTCTAGCAATTATAATGTCTCCCTTCCTTGGGATTGTTGTTGAAATTTATTTATGTAGTGACTTTTTAAAAGTAAGTCTGTGGAGCCTCTATTTTTTGTGACCTGTGGCAGTTGAAATTGCTACAGAAGTTTCCTTAAATGCATAGAACCATTAAGTCTCTCAATCTTTACTAGGGTACTCTGTGAGTATCTGGGCATCCCTCCAACAACAGTGTGTTAGTCATCACTTCCTGAAGGTCATCTAAAGGTGACAACTTTTCACATACTTCTTAAACATGCTGAGAGCCCTAGGCATATGGACAATTTTATATGTGTCTATAGCCTTCTACATTAGATTCTTAGCAATAAGGCAAAGCTTTTTAAAGTGTTTATGAATCTCATTCCCCAGCTTTTCCTGTTAAGCTTTTTGATTAGGCTGTTGTTTGCCCCAGCTGTTAATCGCACTTCAGGTAGCCACAATTTTAGACTAATACCTTTAGATGTTTATGACAAATGCCTGTAAGGATTAGGCTTTTCATACTGGGTGAACTCCGAGTTAGTGCAAATATGTCGAGGACCACCAAATAGGCCGAGTAATGACAGTTTTCTGGGAATGAGGCTTTGACTGAATCCCAGCCCAGTTCTGTCAGTCCAGTACCTGCCACGCTCATCAGAGTTTAACCGATTGAACGCTATTCTCAAACTACAGCAGAGTTGGAAAGGGTTGGAGGAGGTAAACTAAAGTGCATGGTATCTCAGTTCTTACTGTGATTCAGTTGTATTTCTTGTGTAAATGTTCCACAGATTGCCTTTGTTAACTTCTCTAAGTGCCAGGTTTTTCATTATTTTTATGGACGGAGAGAGTTTTCTTGGATTCTTAAATCATCGTTTTCACTTATGTAACTTGTCACCTTAATTTTCTGTTAGATCAAACTGATTTTTATTAAGACAGATATTAAGGAGATAGGCAAAATTGAAAACAGCGCCACTTTTCTCACTAATTTTTTTTTTTTCAGTTTTGGAAAATATATGTAAGTTTTCTTTATTTTTGTTAGATTACAATGCATTTCATGAGAGGTGTTCCTCTTCTTTTGTTGGTTTGTTTTAGTTACCAGCTGCTGACCCTAAGCTTCCAATTCATATTAGGTACTCAGTAATACTGCAAACATGAATGAAAAATAATTGTACATATTACACTGGGGAAAAGTTTGTTTCTTATCTCTTTGTCTACTTCCCTTTCTATTTTTTTTATGTAAAAATTTTTTTAATATATATTTTTATTGTTATTTATGTCTTTTACATTTTGTATTCCCCTTGGGTAACCCATCACCAATTCACCCGTGATCCATCTCCATGGTCCCTTGTGTTCTTTTCTATTCCATTTTGTGCCCTTTTCCTTCCCTCCCTCCGCCTCCCCCCACCCCCCCAGCTGATTGTCTCTCTCCTATTTGGTTTCCTTATAGTCCTGTTATAAGTGAAACCATTCGATATTTTTCTCTTTCTTTCTGGCTTATTTCACTGAGTATGATCCCCTCCCCTTTCTATTTTTAATTATGATAAGAGCACTACCATCTTAACAAGAACTCTACTCTCTTAATTTTTATATGTACAATATAGTATTTCTAACTTACGCTTGATGTCCTAAAGCGGATTTGTAGGACATAATGACTTAGTATAACTGAAACTTTATACTCACTTATCAGCTACTTTCCAACTCCATGTTTTACCATCCCCTTTGAAGTCTTTTATTGTGGGAACTTTCCCTTTTCTTAGTTTCCAAGACTCCTGATTCTATTACTATTTTTCAGAAAATGTCTTCTCTATCTTTGTGGCCTATACTTTTTCTCCCAGCCTCTTCAATATTCATAGTTCTGCAAAGGTTGTTTTTGGTACTTTTCTTTCTTGAATCCATGTGTGCTCAAGTTGTTATCTGATTGTCTCTGATAATTTAAGTTACAATCAGAATTGCTTGTAACTCCCTATTCTAAAAACACGTGTAAACTAGTTTAAAGAACAGGACAGCTTTTGGTCCCACAGACCCTTCCGTAGCCATGTAAACACTTTTAGACAATTCACTCACTTTTCCTTGACTTCACTCACTTTTTGCTCCGCTCACATATTCATGAATTCACCTGTTCATCTAGTCTCCGGTTTTTCACGCCACGGTGTATTTATTTGGAACTGTTAGGAGCTATTTCTTTGATCGTACTCAGTCTAGAAGCTTTAATCTCTATGCATTTAAAATTTCATTAAAATATATCCAGTAGTTCAGGAGCTGTGTGTGTTTTATTGAATGCTTATACCATTCATGTGGTGGCACAGTAAATAGCCGGCACACAAAGTGTTAAACATCTAACACGTTTTCTTCCTGTTGGTTCCCAATATCAGTGTTTGGAACCAGCATTCAAGAAGCCCCTCATACAGCTAGACTGGTGGAAGGGTGTGGTTATATCAAATTGGCTGCTGCTTCTGTGCAATAATTCTATCCCTAGCCTGAAATCTGTTGCTTTTACTTCAGTGTAGATAGTATTCACTTATGCTGCTTTCTTTCATTCCAACTCCTTGGTAAATTGTACTTCATTCTTCTTGTGCTCTATATTTATAAATCTTTATAACTTTATGCATAGGTTTGATTATGTGTAACAACTCTGCAGCTTATATGTATCTTTTCCTTGACTTCATTATTTACAATGAAGATGTCTAAGGAGAGAACGAAGATCCTAGAATTGTCTAAAAGACCCAGGATAATCCCTTGGGTTGTAGAAGAAGAGTTGTACGAAGTATTTTTCATTGAATATTTTTATCTTAAAAAGCCTATAATTCGTAAAAATATGTAAAAGGGTAAATTGAAACCCTTTTTATTTATTTTTAAAGATTTATTAATGTGTACAAGCTGGGGTACAAGCCAGAGGTGTGGGACAGTGAGAGGGTTCACCAGAGACAGAGTGGGGAGCAGAACAGGCAGATGTACGGAAATACACTGCTGAGGGGAGCAGCGGGCGGGGCAGGAGAGGTCTGCCTGGCCATGTGGGAATCTCCCCAGCTGGGCGTCGACTCGCATAGTCGCTGCCAACAGCTCCACAGCTCAGCACTTAACCACTGCACCACCAGGGAGGCCCAAATTGAAATCCTTTTTAACTAACTCCAAAGTTATAGACAAAACTGGGTAAAAAAATAGGCATTCTTCATAAACGTTCTACAGGCTTAAGAATAAATAGGAAAAGTAGTGGTTCTCAAAGGCTATTTGTCACCTAATTCTGAACCTTTGAATAAAATGTGATGCTTCAGGGATCAGTGTCATTTGAAGATGTGACTGTGGAATTCACCCAGGATGAGTGGCAGTGCCTGGGCCCTGCTCAGAGGACCCTGTACAGGGATGTGATGCTGGAGAACTACAGCCACCTGGTCTCAGTGGGTGAGCAGGCCTTGCCATGTGATTCTACATTACATTTCCTTTTTTAATTGTCAGTGTACATGGACCCTTACAGAGACTAATGTTCAGACTTTTGATTAAGAGATCTAATATATTTGACACCTTCAGCGAAGCAGAAACAATGTTTGTGTCATCACCTCCCCATTGCAAATGTCAATTGAGCACCTTTATTTTGCTGCTCTTGCTGCAGTATTTTTCTCCATCTTTGGAAAGCAAAAAGCCTCACTATATAGTCTGTATATACCTTTGATTATTTACATTTATAGGCTATTGTATTACCAAACCTGAGGTGATCTTCAAATTGGAGCAAGGAGAAGAGCCCTGGTCCTTAGAGGAGCAATTCCTCAATCAAAGGTATCCAGGTGAGTGAGCACTGGCAGGAAGAACACTTTGGGTTCAGCTGTACAGGGATCTTTTTGTTTTTCTTTTACTTTTAAACAGCTTTGTTAGATATAACTCACATATCACACAAGTTACTTAAAGTGTATAACTCAGTGGCTTTTAATATATGCAGAGATATGTGTAGACATCACCTTGATCAGTTTTCTTCACCTCAAAAAAGAAATTTTACACCCCTTAGCTCTCCAGCCCTAGCAACCACTGGTATTTTTGTTTCTACATGTTTACTTATTCTGGACATTCCATGTAAGTGGAATCATACGTGAGATGGTCTCGTAATTTTTTTCACCTGACATTACGAAGTTCATGTTGTATCATGTATCAGTATCTCATCCTTTTTATGGCAGAGTGATATTTTATTGCATGTATATGCCACATTTGTCTATTTTGTTCAGTTGATGACTACTTGGGATTCTACCTTTGTGCTACTATAGAATAATACTCTTAGGAACATTCATTTATAAGTTTTTATGTAGACATAAGGTCTTATTTCTCAAGTGTAAGCTAGGATTAAATTGCCGGGTGGGTCATAAGGTAACTATGTGTGAGGAACTGCCAAACTATTTTCCAAAGTGGCTGCACCATATTTCTGTACCCATGACCTGTGACGGTTCTAATTTTTCCGTATCTTTAACAGCCTTGTTATTACCTGATTTCTTAATTCTAGCCATTCTAGTGATTATGAAGTAGTATATCTTTGAGGTTTTAATTTCCATTAAGTTTTAGTTAACTGGACTGACATAACAAAATATCATAGAATATTATAACCTGGGTGACTTCAACAGTTCCTCACAGTTCTTGAAGTAAGGAGTACAGAAAGAATCATGGTGTCAGCGGGCTTGATTTCTGCTGAGGCCCCTCTTCCTGGCTTGCAGATGACTGGCTTGTAATTGTATTCTCATTTTTTATTTTTAAATTGAGATAACATTGCTATTTGTGCTTTAGTGATACAGGGTCTCCCCTGCAGATGTTGTTACTACACCACACCCACAGCCAGAGCACTCACAGTCTATCCTCATGTTCTATTGTGCCCCCTCCCCACTTTTTTTCAACTCTTTTTTAAAATTTTATTTATTTTTGTATAGAAGAACTGGGGTATAGGCCAGAGGTGGGGGGGGGTGGGCGGTGAGAAGATTCACCAGAGACAGAGAGGGGAGCAGAACAAGCAGATCTACTGAAATACACTGCTGAGGGGAGCAGTGGGTGAGGCAGGAGAGGTCTGCTGTGCCATGTGGGTCAGCTCCCTGGCTGGGGATCCAACTTAGGCTGTAGAGGTGGTAGTACTGAGACTTAACACGTAGACCACCAGGGAGGCCCTCTGTCTGGTTTCTTAAAGTGGAAGTTTAAATAACTGATTGGAGATTTTTCTTCTCTAATATGAAAATTTTAATGTATAATTTTATCTTTCTGAGCTTTGTATTAGTTGCATTCCACAAATTTCTTTATGTTTCATAGTTTTTGTTTTCATTCACTTTAAAATATTATAATATTTTGTGAGACTTCCTCTTTGATATTTCAGTTAATTAGAAGTGTATCAATTTGCAAATATTTTATATTTATATTTCTCTAGATAACTCTATACTACTCTGTGGCTGAGATCTTATCTTATATAATTTGTTTTTTATATTTGTGAAGATTTTTCTTATAGAACAGTTTTAAAGAATATTGCATGAATGATTGAGAATGTGAATTTTTATTTCTTGGGTTTTAGTTCATGGTTACTACAAGTGCTGAACTTTTCTAGCTATGATGTTGGGCTTACCACACATTCCTGATTTTGTTGTTTTTGTGATTCTTTTTTTATTTCTTCAGTCTTTCCTTTCTCTACCTAATGTGAGTTGCCTCCTGTGTCCTACAAACAGTAGATTTGTTGCTTTTCCATAGTGTAAATAAAAATGGCTCCAGGTGGGGCCTCCCTGGTGGCGCAGCGGTTGAGCGCTGCGCTGTGGAGCTGTCAGCAGCGCGCGATGCGAGTTTGACGCCTGGCCAGGGAGAATCCCACATGGCGTGGCAGACCTCTCCTGCCTCGCCCGCTGCTCCCCTCAGCAGTGGATTTCTGATCTGCCGGTTCTGCCCCCCACTCTGTCTCTGGTGAACCCTCTCACCGCCCCACACCTCTGGCCTGTAACCCAGTTTGTATGTATAAATAAATAAATATTTTTAAAAAAAAAAGGCTCCAGGTGGAGTTTGGGCAGCAGCTGCTGTTACCATCTCCTACAACTTTCTTAGGATTCATCATAATCTTTCCTTGGAGCTCTTGGTTTGATTCATAGAAGAAAATTTCTTAAGAGTGTGCAAATCTACTAAATCTGTGGCAATGGAAGCTTCACGTCCTGCTTAGTCTTGCTAGAACCACAGTTTCATTTTAGTTTGGTTTGAGTAGGTGGTTATTTATCAGATTTTCTGTTCTAGTTCTGAAACTGGCTAGAATGAACAGGCTTTTCTTGGTGCTCTTTTTATCTGTCCCTATTCTTGGCTTTGGATGAGAGGATTCTCCAGCACCTCCCAAAAAACTTTGGGATTCTCTACTTTGTCATTTCTTTCTTTCTTAAAAGATTGATTGATTGACTGATTGATTGATTGATTTATGAATGCAAGAACTGGGGTGTAGGCCACAGGTGTTGGAGGGTGAGAGGATTCACCAGAGATAGAGTGGGGAGCAGAACAGGTGCATCTGCCAAAACACACTGCTGAGGAGAGCAGCGGGTGAGACAGGCAAGGTCTGCTGTGCCATGTGGGTTAGCTCCCTGGTCAGGGATCCAACTCGTGCTGCAGTGGCTGGCAATAGCTTGAGAGTGCTGAGACTTTAACTGCTGCATCACCAGGGAGGCCCTGCTTTGTCATTTCTTGAGTCTGACAGTCTTACTTAAATTTTGTAACATTTGCATTTTTAAAAATTTATTTTTTTTAACTAAGGCTGTTTTTATTATAAGAGACATACCTGGAAAAAATGGGGCTCCTCCATCTTGGCCAGCATGGAAATAATACCCGTTTTTGTTTTTTTTATAAACACTGTGGATGAGTAGGGAGAGAGTATATATCTGTCTTTCTGTTTGCGTGTGTATCGGTTATTATTAATCTTTGGAAACATGACCAGTGTGTATTTGTCCTTCTGTTTGTGTGTGTATTGATTATTAATAATCTTTGGAAACATGACCAGAAATAATTACTAACTATTCATCATAAGAAATGTGAGATTCGGGCCTCCCCGGTGGCGCAGCGGTTAAGCGCTGCGCTGTGGAGCTGTCGGCAGTGGCAACGCGAGTTCGACACCCGGCCGGGGAGAATCCCACATGGTGTGGCAGACCTCTCCTGCCTCGCCCGCTGCTCCCCTCAGCAGTATATTTCTGATCTGCCTGTTCTGCTCCCCACTCTGTCTCTGGTGAACCCTCTTGCCGCCCCATGCCTCTGGCCTGTGCCCCAGCTTGTATGTATAAATAAAAAATAAATCGTTTTTAAAAAAAAAAGAAGAAATGTGAGATTCATAAAATATTTTCAATTTTTCTCATTTTAGGATATTACAAAGCTGATGTCTACTTTGAAGGGGATGAGAAAAAGCAAGAAAAACCTCTGTGGCAAGTAATACTCATTGATAACAAAACATTGAGTGAAAAAGAGCAGAAAGTTTTAGAAAAGCAATTTGCAGATATAAATTCAGATTTTTCAGGAAAAAGGCCTTGTAAATATGACTCATGTCAAATGAATTTTCCAGTTGTTTCTGAATTAATTATTAGTGATAGAAACTATTCAAGAAAAAGGGCTGATTATCTGAATGTATGTGAAAACTTTCAGCTCGATAAGCTTGAGGAATTTCATATTGGACAGTCTTATGAATATAATAAAAATGTGAAAGCTTTCAATTATAAAAAAATTCATTATAAATTTAAAACTCTGGAACAGTCTTTTGTATGTAATGAATTTGGAGAAGTTTTACATAATACTGTCAGTATTACAGCTAAGAATTCTCTGACAGGAGAGGAATTCCATAAGGATGATGAATTTAGGAAAAATTATGATAAAGAAACTCTGTTTGAACACATGGGAACTGGCACAAGGGAGAAATGCTTTGATATTAATGGATGTGGGAAATCTTGTGACAAAACCACCATAGTGGACTATAATAATGTTCACATGGCTATGACACACAGTGAATGTGATGAACGAGAGAATAGCTTTAATAAGAATTTATCCCTCACTCAACCTCAGAGACCTGTTGCAATACAGAGTGCTTTTGAAAGCAATAAATGTGAAGAAAACTTGAGCCAGAGCTCAGCCCCTATAATACAACAGAAGACACAAACTGGAGATAAATTTTGTGAATATAATAGATGTTCAGATGCCTTCAACCAGAAATTAGATCTTGTAATACCTCAGAGAACTGGCAAAGAAGATAAACCTTACCAGTGTGGTAAAAATGGGAAATCCTTCCATCAGATTTCAACCCTCATTGCAAATCAGCAAAGTAACATGCACAAGAAGTTGTTTGAATTTAATGAACACAGAAAATCCTTTTATCAAAAACCACAGCTCATTCCACAAAAGAGGACCCAGTTAGAGGAGCAGCCTTGTGAATATGGGGATTATGGGAAATCCTTTTTATATTCGCATCCCATTTATTATTCCAGAATTCATACAGGTGTCAATCTTTATGAACATAGTGAATGTGAGAAAACTTCCCGTCAGAAGTTAGACATCAGTGAACTTCTGATAGTTCACGCAAAGGAGAAACCTTCTGTTAACAATGGGTCTGGGAAATTATACAAGAAATCTGCCCTGATACTACACCAGAGAACACATACACAAATGAAACTGTTTCAAAGTAATGAAAATGGGAAAACATTCTCCAAGATGGTACATCTCAAAGAACATCAGAGAATTCATACAGAGGAGAAACCTTATGAATATATTAAATGTGAGAAAACTTTCTCCACAACACCACATCTCAGAGTACATCAGAGAATTCATAGGGGCAAAAAACCCTATGAGTGTATTGAATGTGGGAAATCTTTCTCTCACAAGACCCACCTCACTGCACATCAGAGAATCCATACAGGGGAGAAACCCTTCAAATGTAATGCATGTGGGAAAACTTTTGCTGATAACTCTACCCTCAGAGCACATAAGAGAATTCACACAGGGGAGAGACCCTATGAGTGTAGTGAATGTAGGAAGTCTTTTGCCCATATATCTGTTCTCCGAGCCCATCGGAGAATTCACACAGGAGAGAAACCCTATGCATGTAATGACTGTGGGAAAACTTTTGCTCATAATTCAGTTCTCAGAGCACATCAGAGAATTCACACAGGTGAGAAACCTTATGAATGTAATGACTGTGAGAAAACTTTTGCTCATAATTCAGCCCTCAAAGTGCATCAGCGGATTCATACAGGGGAGAAACCATATGAATGTAATGAATGTGAGAAAACTTTTGCCCATAATTCAGCCCTCAGAGCACATCAGAAAATTCACACAGGGGAGAAACTCTATGAATGTAATGAATGTGGGAAAACTTTTTCTCAGAAGACACACCTTAGTACCCATCAGCGAATTCACACAGATGAGAAACCCTATGAATGTAGTGAATGTGGGAAAACCTTCTCCCAGAAATCATACCTCAGTGGACATGAGAGAACTCACACAGGGGAGAAACCGTATGAATGTAATGAATGTGGGAAAACGTTTGTCTATAAAGCAGCCCTTATAGTCCATCAAAGAATTCACACAGGAGAGAAACCTTATGAATGTAAGGAGTGTGGAAAAACTTTCTCCCAAAGGACACACCTTTGTGCACATCAGAGAATTCACACAGGAGAGAAACCTTATGAATGTAATGAATGTGGGAAAACTTTTGCTGATATTTCAGCCCTCAAAGCACATCAGAGAATTCACACAGGGGAGAAACCTTATGAATGTAATGAATGTGGGAAAACTTTCTCTAAGATGTCACATCTCAGAGCACACCTGAGGACTCGCACAGGACAGAAACCATACAAATGTAATGAATGTGGGAAAACTTTCTCCCAGAAGTCCTATGTTCGTGCACACCAGAGAACTCACACAGGGGAGAAACCTTATGAATGTAATGTATGTGGGAAACCTTTTGCCCATAACTCAACCCTCAGAGTACATCAGAGAATTCACACAGGTATAAAAGCCTATGAATGTAATGAATGTGGGAAAACGTTCTCCCAGAAGTCACACCTTAGTGCACACCAGAGAATTCACACGGGGGAAAAACCCTATGAGTGCAATGAATGTGGGAAAGCTTTTGCCCAAAATTCAACTCTCAGAGTACACCAGAGAATTCACACAGGGGAGAAACCCTATGAGTGTAATGAATGTGGGAAAACTTTTGCCCGTAAGGCAGCTCTTAGGGTACATCACATCAGAATGCATACCACAGAAAGAAATCCTCACATGTGATTAACTTGGAATTCCTAAAGGAAATCATACTTTATTAGGTAACATATAGTGGAAAAACACACAGACTGTCACATAGTTTCCCTTAATCAGATCCTTCCCACTGGGCATATAGCTAGTCTAAATTTCCTATCTGTGTCCTTCATCTGGGTGGAGCTTGTCATGGAATGTTAAGCTAAATGTAGCCTTAAAAATTCACCTTACGTTCTTCCTCTCCTGTGTTATACTGGAATGAAGAGATTTCCTTCACAGATTTGGGTTCTGTGTATTGAACAGGTAGAGCTCAAGGTGAAAGAAGCTGGAATCTCAATGAAACAGGTCTCCGCAAAAAGTCAACAATCTCCACAAGTTGATTTTTATTTTAAAGCATGAGTTGAGGTGATATTCTGTTGAGCTCTCAGTGATTTTGATCTGTTGATTAAATGCACATAACTTAGGTAACTCTCAGAGTGAGATGAAGCCCTGTGAATGCAGTAAATATCAGAAGACCTATAAGAATTCAGTCTATCATTGTATGTCATAGACTTTGCATGAGGAAACTGTCAATATCCAGAAACCTTTGTTAAAGATTGGAGATAGCTCAGGGAAGAACACAAACCTTTACTACAAACTGAACTTCATGAAACATAATTATTGATCAGATTAAATCTTATATTTTGCTAAATAACTTTTCGAGTAAATATTAAAAGTTTGTTTCAGGTAATGTTTTCCTGAGGAAATATATCAGTTTCTGATTTGAAGATAACATCTTCACCTAAAACTGAGTACTCAAACTTGTGTTTTATATGTAATACCAAGTTTTATAGAAAAAAAAATAAGGAAATACTTATACATAAAGTCACTACAGAATGTGAAGTTTTAATAAAAATGGATGAATAACTTGAATTCTGTGGACAATGCCAATAAATGTGGCTAGTCTAAGCTGTGTGTAACAGGAGTCTGTGTAAACTCTTAATAGCCAAACCTGCCCTGACCTGTCAATCCTTTTTTTTTGAGTGAAGCCTATATCCTTCATCTTTTTGCTTCCTTCAGCTTGATGCTGTTAGATTTTGTCCTGCCTATTATAGCTAACTATGATTTAATCCTAATTTTTTAGGACCTGGGATATCCATGAGATTTCCCAAGTATATGTATCTTGTGTGTATGTATCTGTCTGTCTGTCTGTCTGTTTCTCTGTCTCTGTCTCTGTGTGTGCGTGTGTTTGTGTGTGTGCGTGTGTGTGTGTGTGCGTGTGTGTGGTGGGTATTGACTCCTACATACTTTTTTGGCCTTCATTTTCTTTCACTTTAGTGATTGGTTCATTTTTTCGTGAGTAATTATATGCCAGGTCCCTCATCTCAGCACACCTGAATGCATGTAGCTAAGCGTTCTGTCTAGAATTTTTTCCAGTTTCATATGCACGTTCACAATGTGCAGCAATGTCAACCAGTATTATTCCTACTCTGCTTAAACTGCAGGTTTTGTAGTTGGATTGAAAATATTTTTTTTTTTTGACAGAAGCACCACATTGGTATTGAAAAGCAGACTCACTTTTGGAGAAACAATATATTGTTAGCCAAGAAAATATTTGGTAAATCTGCCATCAGAGATGGCAGCACAGAGCGCACAGAGAAGAAAGTAAATGAAATCTTTTTTTGTAGTTTATGTTAAATTTTATTTGACCAAAATGTAGAAAAAGTGATACTAGATACTATTACATATAATACAAGTACAAGAATCTAAATAAAAGAGTAGATTTTATTCAGTTGCACAATTGCTAGTGTATCTCCTGGGTAGTGGGATGCTTAATAAATGGGTGTGAGGGGGCAGAGGATTTGAGTAAGGTAGAAGCAGGGTGATTTTTAGTCATTTGTAAACTTGAGTTAGCCCCCACACTGCTGGGGTATGTGGAATGTTTCAGTGTTAGATGTTAACTGAGGAAGCAGAAATATAACAAAGCCAAAGGGTGGAGCCTTGTCTACAAATTACTCTATGTCCAGTTTAATCAGGAGTTTGTTGTTCATTTATTAACTTGGTCTTAAAGAAGGAATTAAAGTCCCGGATAAAATCTTCAGTTTGCCATACTCTGCTGCCAGAGAGGCCCCTGCTGCCCAATATTTGTTAATAGAAAAACTCTTTTGCTTAACTGTTGATGGTTGGCAGTCTTTTTGATGTGGCTTCCCTGAAAAGGACTGAATGCTACATATTCATTCCTGCTGAGTGGATGGCCTCAAAGCCGATAAACTTGGGTAATTACTGGAATAAAATGCCTGCTGCTTTAGAATGAAAGAAGCATGTAGAAGAGCATGACATCAAGGATCTACCCTGAAATAGCCAAATGATTATGATGATTACCTTTCTCAAGCATTTTCATGCTGACTGCTCAGAGGATGTTAGTTCTGTATGGTGGAGTGTGGAAAAGAACCAAGATGATTAGGTTAATATGTGGTTTCTGATCTCACTTAATTGGCCCTCCAACTTTATTTATTTATTTTTTTGCTCTGAATGGAATATTCTCACCCACTATATTGTGATGATCCCTGACCTTCTGTAAAATGACCAAATATAAATAAAATGCAGAAGGTAGTATTCTCCAGTATTTTAAGTATCAATAACTAGATATTGACATTTGCATTTCAGGAGTTTGTCTATTTTCCCAGAAACCAAACGCCCGCAGTTTTATAAGACTATGCTCAATATGAAATACTCTGCCTTTCTTAGGAATAAATGCAATTTTTGAGGATAAAAATAAAGCTGAAAAAGGTGGTGCCATTTGAAAAAAAGGAAGAGATTAGATTTAACTGGTGCCCAAAGTGTCTCTCTGATAGAAAATATTTGGTTGTGTATTCATAATTTCTTGCATTTCCAGCAAAGTGAAGATTCAATAACAAAATAAACTTCTTACAAGAGAAGAGAGACACAGAGTTCTGGAGTTTCTGTTGGAAGAAGACTTCTGTTTTGGTTTTATACACTTAAGTTCATTTAGTCTCTGATCCAGTGTCTGATGTAAACCCCATTCTCTTCTTTGGCCTGGGCAAGTTTTTCTTCTAGGTCTTCCATTGTCTTTTCCAGTTTTGCAGCTGTTCTCTGCAGATCCAGCACAGGTCTCATCCTCTTCCAGTTTGTCAGGCAAAAGTTTAATTTCTTCATATTTATCCTCCTTTTCAGAATACTGTTCAGATGCTGCCTTGAGTAATTTCTGGTTCTTAGTGACGTTCTCCAGGTCACCACATTTTAGTTCAGACACCTCAGCACACCCCTCGGCCCTCTCCAGCACACTCTCTAGGATGGTCAGCTTAAGAACTACCTCGTCAGCCTCTTGGGAAATGTGCTGGGCCTCTTAGCTGCATGTCCTTAATCTCCATCTTCTCATCTTTCATGGCCCAGTTTTTTATCACCTTTATTCCTCTCTCACTTTTTTCAGCCTTTTTTGCTGCCTGTCTCTTCTGCAGGGCTGTGCCCAGTCCCTCTGAGTCCTGTCCAATTCCTCCTCCACCAGCTGGATATCTGGATTGAGAGTTACCACATTCCCTTTTGCTCTCTTGCTCTGTCTCGTGGTTCAGCTCCCAATGCAGGCCCTGAGCGTGGTCCTCCACCTGGTCAGCTTGCTGCGGCAAGGCCTGGATCCTGAGTTTCATCACCTGCATGAAGTTGAGGCTCTGGGCCTGGCAGTGGGATGCAGGGTACACACAGCGGGTGGCGGGCAGCATGGGGAGCATGGTTCTGCTCTGGTGAGAGCTGCGGCCAGTATCCTTATTTTTCAACCTGAATGTGTTGCTTTGTACAAGTGTGATCTGATAGATTGGTCATGAGACTAGTAAATTAGTTGATGCCCTGAATAAGTTTTCTATTTCCTATCCTCTATTGATATGATGTGATGGTATGTCCTTCAGCAGTTTTTTGTTTGTTTTTTGACAATAGGTAGTTATCCCGTAACTTAGTAGCATTGATACAGGGCAGCAAAGGGCACTAAAACCGGCCAGGGACACTACCCAAATAGTTTATCGGTCACCATTTGAGTTCTTTACCCGCATGCACTATTGCAAGGCTAATCAGGCTTAGAGAATAACAATGAATAACAATAATGGATTTATTTAACAAACCGGGGAAAAACAGAGTCCCTGGGCCAAAATGGCCATTTACCTCACCCGAACTAGTGTCCAGTGTTTTCAGGTCATAAATAAAAAGCAGCTAAGATGGCATCTTCCTGCCACTGAGGACACAGAGCTCCTCTCCCGAACAGTAGGCCCCATGTCCAAGATGGTGTCTTCCTGCCTCTGCTGACCTGAAGCACGCAGCAGCCAAACTGTAGGCCAGGTTCCAACTCAAAGTCAACAGAAGACAGGACAGGAAATGCTCCCAGAGCTGCTGCGATGCCTCAAGGCAGCACCAGACCAGCGACACTCAAAATAGCAGCTGCAGTGGCCAGACTGTCACTGGGCAGCTCCCTCAGTAATGGGAGCCGGCAGGAGCAGTGGGGTCTTGTTTACCCTACTGCTCCACACAAGTTTGCTGTTGACCTTTAATGTATCGAGTATATTTCTTGCACCCTTCCTCTGCCCAAACAAGTTTGTTGTCGTTAATGGACCTTTAAAGTAAGTGTGTTTCCTGCCTCCAGCCTCTCCCCTCAAGTCAGTGGTGCTAATCAGACTTATAGGAGGGGTACCCTGAAAGATAATGCGGAGTAGCAAGCCCCAGAGAAAAAGTGAAACTTGGAGAGAAGCAGAGAGGAGAGAAGAAGGCAGAAGAGAGACAGACTAGCCCCAGAAGACAGCGACAAGGACAACCACGCCATCTTTAGAACAAGAAAGAAGACAGTTCAGACTCCAAAGAAAGAAGGGGAAGACTGTTCCTGGCCTCCAGGAAGGAAAAGAAGTATCCAACAGCTGCCCTCCGAATAGGGAAACTATATCAGAGACTGGGCCTCTGGTCCTGCCTCTGACGTTGCCTGAAAGGAGCACCAAAGGCCCTGGGCCTGTGTCCCAAAGAGCTGTTTGTTGGTGTGGCCCAGCATCTCATGGAGGACTGTTGGCACTGGGTGTCTCTGACACCACTCCTGGGGGGACCGGTGGCGATTCTGGGTGAGGTAGCCGACCCCTTGTGGATGCAGTCAGCTCTCTTTTTCCCGTTTGTAAAATAAACCCCATGTTTGTTGTTGTTCCTGCAGCCTGAAGTCTCTTGCAATTGTGTGCACGGGTGAGACCCACAGACAGTGACCTGTCCTCTCATCAGGCACTGCCCTTTGCTGTTTTTGGCCTTTTGACCTTTTGGGGTTCTCTTGCCTCAGAGCCAGGGCAATTGTGCCCTGTCCACCCTGCTTTCAGTTGGCGACCACGAAGGGACTGGACACCCCTGTGTCCATCCCCCACTTGGTTTCAACACCATATAATATTTAGAAGAGAACATAGGCAAAACACTCCACAAACCTCACCAGCATTTTTGAGGATTTTTCGCCATCAGCAAGGAAAACAAAGGAGAAGATAAACAGCTGGGACTCCATCAAACTAAAAAGTTTCCATATAGCAAAAGAGACAGCAACCAAAATGAAGAGACACCCTACTGAATGGGAGAAAATACAACTGATAGGGACTTTATTTTCAAAGAAGTTACACAACTCAACAAAAATATAACCCAGTCCAAAAATGGACAAAAGAGCTAAAAAGACACTTCTCCAAAGAAGAAATGAATGTAAGTGGCCAACAGGTATATGAAAAAATGCTCATTATTTATATTCAGTGAAATGCAAATCAAAACCACAATGAGCTCCCATGTCATACTGGTGAGAATTGTCCATATTTAAAAAAAAAAAAAGAACGGACAACAACAAATGCTGGCAAAGATGTGGAGAAAATGAACTTTCCTGCACTGCTGGTGGGAATGCAAACTGGTGCAACCACTATGGAAAGCCATGTAGAAATTCCTCAAAGTACTAAAAGTAGATCTACCATATGACCCAGTTATTTCACTCCTTGGAATCTACCCAAAGGACACAAAAACACTAGTTCAAAAGGAAACCTCCACTCCTGTGATTATTACAGCACTTTTTCAATAGCCAAGATATGGAAACAACCCAAATGCCCCAGAATAAATCACTGGATCAAGAAGATGTGGTATATCTAAAACAATGGAATACTACTCAACAATCAAAAAAGATAAATTCATGTTCTTTGTGGTAACATGGATGGAGCTGGCAGCGATTATGCTATGTGAAATAAGCAGAAAAAAGATAAATATCGGATGGTTTCACTTAGAGGTGCTATAAAGAGAATCCTATTGAAGGATCAGGAAAAAGACAAAATTTACAAGGTGACCATAGATCTGAACATACAGCAGGGGAGAGGGAGGGAGAGGGTCAAAGAGGGGAGGGAGAGCACAAGGCACGGTTGAGATTGAGCACAGGCCCTGTGGCGGTGGGAGAACTGTGCAACTACACCTGAGGGGAGAAATCAAATATTGCCCAAGAATTAACAATGTTGTAAGAAAACAGATTTTTAAAAAATAAAAATGAAGCCAATTGCTAGTGCTAGTCAAAAAAAAGATTCAGTTTGATCTTCTGTTAGTTGATTGTGTTTCTGGTCATTTACTTGATGGGCACAGCTACTGGAGTCTTGTAGGTTCTGGAATGGTACTATAACCTCCCCCAGAGTACTTCTGGGGTAGGTGGGTGGGTGTGTGGGGTGGGGCGCCTGGGGTGTTTAGGGGACTCTGGGTCAAGATGCTAAGTCCCTGGGAAATGATGCCACCCAGGAGAGGGGCCTCAGGGCATGTTTCCAGTGGATGGTGTGGTGGAGGGTTGCTGAAGACCCCTGATAGAGCGTGAGGCCCTGTGCAGTGCAGGCTGGGGCTTAGTCTGCTCCCAAGGTACTAGGGGCTGAGTACTGAGTGGGATGCACTTCCCAGGAGTGGCTGGGGACCTGCAGTTGAGAACTAGGCCCTACATGACCTGGCCTGGGGCTTGCATCTGCTCACAAGGTGGGCCTGGAGTCGGGTGCTTATGGGAGCATTGCTGAATATTCCTGAATTAGAGCAAGGCCCTGCGTGATCCAGGATGGGGCAAGGGCCTGCTCCAAGATGCCGGTGTCTGAGCACAGAGTGGGGTGTATTTCTCAGGTGTGGCTGGGGGATCTCAGTAAAGAGCTAGTTCCTGCACTTCCCTGAGTGTGGCTGCAGAGGCACGGGTGATTGAGTGCCAAGTGACACGACCATCTAGGGTGTGACTGGGCATCTGCTGTCAGTGGGTGGGCCCTGCAAGCCTAGAATGGGACTTGGTTGCTTCTGCGATGCTGGTGCTGAGCACTGAGTAGGCTGCACTTCTGGTGTGGATGTAGGGAAGGACAAGGACCTCCAAGGTCCGGACTGGCCCCAGGGGCTGTGGGTGCGCGCTGAGTGGGATGCACTACGCCGGTGTGGCTGGCGACCTGCAGCGAAGTTAGGCCCTGTGGGGCCAGAGTGGCACCTGCTTCTGCCCCGTAGTGCTGGCTGCTGGGCCTGGAGTCAGGGATGCTTACTGGGGGGTGCTGAAGATCCCTGATGTGGAGCAAGGAGCTGCGTGTTAGAGGCTGGGGCTTGCATCAGCTCCCCGGTCATGGCGGGACACACTTCCTGGGAGTGGCTAAGGGCCTGTGTGAAGAGCTAAGCCCTGCAAGGCCGTGAGGGTCCTTAGGTGCCCCAGAGGTGCTGGTGGCGGAACGCTGGCTGGGATGCAGCAGGGCGCCTGCCGTGCGGGGCAGCCAGACTGGGGCTTGGGTTTGTTGGCCAGATGCTGGTGGGCGAGAACTGAGTGGGGTATACTTTGCAGGTGATCCTGGGGGCCCACTGTGAGGGGGTAGGTCCCGCAAAACCCAGGAGTTGGGGTTGGCGCTTCATGTATTACGGCAAAGCACAGAGTCGGACGCAGAGGAAACAGAGTGATAAGTCCGGGAAATACAAAGCCTGGACTGCAGCTTCAGTGTCCTCTCCGAGAGCAGGCGGCTGGACCTGGTGCTTCCCAGGCCAGGGCATGTGGGTAGCTGCAGACCCCTGAAGTAGAGCTGGGCATGGGCAGACCAGGCTGGGTAGACTTCTGCTCTCAAGGCACCGGTGACTGAGCACTGAGAGGAATGCGCTCCCCGGGGTGTCCGTGGGCCCAGGCAACTGAAGTACATAGATTATGGCCCGAATCTCCTCCCCAGGGGCTGCTGACTGGCATGAGGGTGGGGGTTGCTGACTGTCTCTGATACAGAGCAAGGTCCTTCATGGCCCAGGCGTGGGTGCATTTCAGCTCCCAAGGCACCGGCGGCTGGTCGCTGAGTGGGATGCACATCCCTGGGGCATTGGGCCCCAAGGTGAAGGGCCAGGCCTGAGTGGTTGCTGAAGAGCCCCGGTGTAGCGCAAGTTACCGAGGGCCGCAGGCAGGTGACGGCCTCCTCTCGCAGGCGCTGGTGTCAGCACTGACTGACGCAGTTCACAGCTGCAGCTCGGGGCACACAGCGAGAGGCTGGGGATTGCAAGGCCTGGACTGGAACTTGAGACTGCTCACCAAGTTCAGGGGCTGGACCTGGTGTAAGGAGTGTTCACAGGGGTGGAGTTAATAGTTTCTGAAGATCCTTGATGTAGAGTTAAACCCTGTATAGGCAAGGTCATGCCCAGTTCTACTGCTTAGGCTAAATACTGGGTGGCATACGCCGCCCAGGTGCAGCTCTGCCCGGTGTGAAAGGCGGGGGGCTGCAATGCCTGGAGTAGGGCTGTGTCTGCTCCCCAGCAGTAGGTGGCTGGACCTGGAGACAGGGGTACTGATTGGGGGTGGGGGTGGGGATTGCTCATGAACTCTTATGTAGAGCTTGGCCCTGCACTGCCCAGGCTGGGGTGTGCTTCTGCTCCCCCAGGCACGGTGTCTGAACAGTGTGAGATGTGCTGCCAAGTGCTACTGGGGACCTAAGGTGAAAGGATGGAGCTGGCAAGGACCAAGGTAGAAATGAAATTGCTCTCTAGGAGCATTTGGCTCTACCACGAGTTAGCTCCGAAGGCACTGATGACTGAGCACTGATGAGGTACTTAAAGGGAGGGACTGGGGCCCCAAGGTGAGAGGCTGGGACACGCATCCTCATGGGGTTCATATTAGCAATAGGGATACCAGCATCCCCAGCCCACAGCATTCATATATATGAATGTGATATGAAACCACCCAGTTCTGTGGGGTTCACAGAGGGACAAAGACATGAACCTACAAGCCCCATGGGGTTCACCTCTAAGGACAGGTACATGAACCCACCCATCTCCAGGGGGTTCATATACAGGGATGTGGATATGAACCTATCCAGCCCTGTGGGTTTAATATACCAGCATATGTATATAAGTCCACAGGCCCTGTGTGGTTCTTATATAGGGATAGCAATATTAACACACCCAGACCCATATACAGTTCATATACAGTTGATATGGCTGAATCCCAAAGGCCTGAGGGGTTCATACATGAGAATAGGGATAGGAACTCAACCAGGTCTGTGTGGTACATATATAGGAATATGGTGATCATATACAAGTATAGGGTTGTGATGGCACCCAAACCCAGGGATTGATATATAGGGATGGGATGATAGCCATGAAGATCCATGAGTTTCATATATAAGGGCAGCATTATGAAACCACACAGCCCAGTGGCATACATACACACTTACACAGGGATATGGAAATGAACCCACCCACCCTGAGGGCTCACTTACAGGGATACGAATATGAATCAAACAATCCCGACAGGTTCATACGTAGAACCCATCCAGCCTCATGGGGTTCATATATGGGGATAAGGGTATGAACCCACCACATCCTGTGGGATTCATTTATAGGTATACACACATGACTCCACACTGCACCTTGAGGTTCATATATAGGGATATCTCTTTGCGCTCGAGACCTTTCTCGCGTGGGCGAAACAGCCACTCGAGACGATTTCAGCTATATTAGGGAAGCGTTTTACAGATACTTTGAAATCATGTTATACTCAAACAAATATATACAAATAATAAAATTTCACCAATTTATTTTTTTTTACATTGAATACAACAAAATCTGTTAAATATTACACTCTGTAATTAGTTTTTGTGTGATATTTAGTAAAACAATCCCCAAGATGCAGCCTTGGTTTGTCAGGACACGTATCACAATGCTAAGCTGACACTACCTAAGCTAAGCTAAGAATTGGCTAAGGATGCAGGCCGAGCCTGGTCCATGAAAGTGATTGCAATAAGAATATCTTATCACACATCAGAAATAAACATATCGACTTCCAAACCACTTGGGCGCCCTAGCTGCGCCGCTCAAGTGGACGCATTAAACTGCCCGGCACCGTAGCAGCGCCGCTCGAGTGCAAAGGGTTATAGGTAGACCCCTCACAGCCTCTTGGGATATATAGGAACGGGGGTTTGAACCCATACAGTTCCATGGGTTCAGTTGAGACATTTGTCTATAGATGATCTAAGCCTGAGAGAATATCCTCTTCCATGACCTTGCTGTTTTCCTGACTCCTCATGAAGCAGAGCTATAGTGGTGCTGTAGCAGGTCAAGGACAGTGCCAAACAGAGGACAGGTCCCTGTGTGGGTTCTCACCTGCATGCACAATTGCAAAGCCACTCAGACTCAGGCAACAACTGGCTTTTTGTTTCTTTGTTTGCTTTTAACAAATCGGGGACACAAAGAGTTTCTAAGGCAACAAGTGGCCAGCTATCTCACCCCAGATAAGTGTCCACAGTATCCAGAAGCCCCAAACAAAAGGTTGCGTGTGTAAGATGAGGGCCTAGAACTCACAGCACTCTGGCAGGCAGTAGACCAGGACCCAACTTATGGTGGCAGCTGGAGGTGCTCAGAGGTGGGGCCTCCTCACAGGTGAGGTGACACTGCAGCAGGTCAGAGCAACAGCCAGAAGGCTGGGCTGGACAGCACCAGATGCTGGACCAGACAGCAACAGAGGCAACAGCACCAGGAGGTGGTGCTGGGTGATCAGAAGCAGCGGACAGTTCTTAGAGGTAACCCAGAAACAGAGTGCCTGTCACCGTCAACAGCCCTGGACACACTGGTCAGCAGTGCTGGTCACCAAGAGGTGGGTTAACAGTTCAGTGTCATGAGTTGTTGGCCTACACTAACAACAAACAGCTCTTGAGACAAGGAGAGGCCTGTGGTGCTCCTTTCAGGGGATATCAGAGGCCGGTGCAGTTACCAGATCTCTGCAAAGGTCTTTGACTTCTCTTCTTCCTTCAGAGGCTGGCTGCTGATCCTCCTTTCTTCTTTCTTGTGGGGCCAGGAACAAAATTTTTCAAACTGGCGCCTACTCTGCCTTATATCCTTTTTCCTTATATTCCTCCACCCTACAAGCCTGATGTTTTCAATCCTAAGTGACTGATTGGACAATTTAGCACCAATCAGATCATTCTTGATTTTTGATCCAAATAATTAACTAATGATTTGAACCTGATTGATTCATTTAGCTCACACTGTTCTAAGATCCTGGTGGCAAATATAAAAGGGGAAACTTGGTGCATGCACAGATCCAATCTGCCCTGCACTCAGGGGTGGCTCATGGGCTGGTTGTACCAAGGAGCCAGAGCCAGAGCCAGAGCCAGAACCAGCCTCAGTGGGACCAGAGGCACTCTGGCCCAGTACCCCTTCGCAGGGCCAGGTGTAACAACGTAAAAGCGCGGGCCTGTAGCATCACTGGGATGCAGGTCCCAGGTGCTCAGGGTGGGCTCCTCTGGAAGCCTGCCATCATGGCCTGGGACTCTATGGGCCTCCACTCCAGGGAGCCGCAGCACTGGTGCTGGCCCTGTGGGGCCCAGTGCACCTCCCTGCAGACCTGAACCAGGGACTGTGGGGCTCTTTGCTTCCTCTTCTGTCAGAGCTTGCTCAGGTGCAGGGCAATCTTCCGTGGCAGCCCCAGCGGGGCTGCATGCCCTGAGGTAGCATGGCAGGGGAGCCACAGCTGCCCACTGTCACTGCCAGCCTCTGACAGCAGTCTGAACCCCAGTGGGGCCACTGATGGTGGGTGGTAAGTGTCTGCCATTCACTGCTACTTGCACTGCCCATAAGGTTCTGGGGCCCCCACTGAAGGCCAAAGGCAGAGGGTGGGGCACTTTGACACTCAAACCTGACCAGTGCCAGGGCTACCATCAAGCCCGGCCCACTGAGGTGGGCTTTCATGTAGTTGGCGGTCAGCTTCCCGCTGCAGGGTGGCCTGGGTGATGTCCAGAAGCAGCACTCTGGGCGGCCTGTGGGAAACTTCTGCTGCTGCCCCTGGAGCCTTAGGTGCTTGGCAGTCAACCCAGCTTGCACCGGGTGAGGGGCTGCCCACAGGCAGCAGCCACAGCCACTGCTGCCACTTGGAGATGAACATTCACTGGCCACCGCCTGCACTCACTAGGGCAGTGGGGACAGAAACCTCTGCTGGGATTTAGGTTTCAGGTGCTGCCACCTGGCGGTGGTCAAAGGCAAAGTCATTCACACCCTGTTACCTGAGCTCTGGTTCTACTCAGACTTCCATTTTGTATAGCTGTTCGGTGAAACTTCCATCTTGCCAGATGGGAGGCTGCCAGATTCATGAGTCATTTAGTAAAATCAATTACATGTTTTAAATGAATTCAGATGGATTTTTGTTATTTCATATTACTGTTGTGAAATTTTTGTTGTTGTCAGGTACTATCCTGAATATAATCAGGTTCATTAAAATGATAAATAGTGGATAATGGAAAGCTGTATGGAGATTCCTCAAACTGCTAAACATGGAGCTTCCGTACGACCCAGCAATCCCACTTTTGGGAATTTACCAAAAGGACACAAAAACACTAATCCGAAAGGATACATGCACCCATATGTTCATTGCAGCACTATTCACAATAGCAAAGGTATGGAAGCAACCCAGATGTCCAAAAATAGATGATTGGATCCAGAAGATGTGGTACATATACACAATGGAATACTATTCATCATGGAAAGAAGATAAACACATGCAATTTGCAGCGACATGGATGGAATTAGAGGGAATCATACTCAGTGAAATAAGCCAGAAAGAAAAAGAAAAAT
>PVIJ01002228.1:7955-139393 GCA_004024925.1 Scalopus aquaticus | reverse complement strand
CAGGGGGAGGAGGGGAGGATAAGGGCACAAAATGGAAGAGAGGAGAATACAGGGGACCATGGAGATGGATCACGGGTGAATTGGTGGTGGGCTGCCCAAGGGGAATACAAAATGTAAAAGACATAAATAACAACAAAAAAAAGATGAATAGTGGATAAAGTGACTATAGATTAAACTTATAATGTAAGATTGAATTGGGGGGAGAGAGCCATACTTAACCTTGGCATTATTGCTACTAGCTCTGTGGAGAGCCTTGCCACTCAGATTAATGGGCACTGACTCCACCTGGGGTTGAGGTTGTCCTGTGAAAATGCAGATTGCATGGCAGTGAAGCCCAGTATTGCTTGGCTTAGGAACCCCCAGGGTATATCCACCCCCTTTCCTCCCCTGCATCCTCCTGCTCTTTGGCAGAGCACACAGGGAGGAGCAGTAGATGTTTGACAATATTTAGGACTGTGGAAACCACCCACGCCATCGCAGCCTGCCTCCCATCTGGCGTCCACTGAATGCGCCAAATGTTGGGGGAGAAAGGACGGCCTGGACAAAACCACAGGTTTTTACAGACCCCACCCCCACATCAAACCAGAGAGATCCAAGGAGGGCACTGGGAACTGAGGGCGGAGCTGAGCAGCCATGTTTGGGTATATAACCAGACACGTGGGCTGGGGGTGCTGGGCTGTTCTCTGGGTTTTCAGTGCGTCTTTGAGATTCCAGCTCAGCGGAACTGGTAGGACGCATTCACCAATTTATTCTTTTTCTTTTTCCATTTCCTTTTTGTAAATAAACCCTTGCTAATTTTATTGTGTGTGCCTGCAGTTGAGTCTTACTGTAAGTCCCTTTTAAGCGCATAGGTAAGAACCTACAGATAGGCACCCCATCTTATATCGGGGTGCCCTGTACCACAAGGAGCAGGGAAAGGGCAAGAAGGGAGGTCGGGTGTCCCCATGCCCACCGAAAGGGCCTCCTTCCCGCATTTCATTTAAATACAGTAGGTTCTTCTCCCCCTCTTTGGGGCAAGACAGAACTTTCACCTAAGAAGCCTGGGTGGGTGTCTCCTCCTGGAGGCATCTCCATGCACAGCTCTGAGCCAGGCCCCTCCTTGGGGGAAGGGGTGGCCCTCAGCTTCCCAATGAGTGAGGAGTGGGGAATGGGGAAGGAGTCTGAGCAATTCCCTTCACTGGTGATCCAAAAAAGAAAATGTCCCCTCTTTTCACACTCTGCCCTGGAAGCAGGATTTTTTATTTTTATCATCACTCATCCTGGAAGGGAATTCTGGAGAGAGCCCTCCATCTGTCCTCCCTCTCCCTCTGTTAGCAGCAGCATGAGGGTCAACCCAAGACCCCCAAACCTGTACATTCTTAATAGGTTCTGTGGTCTGCCACATAAAAGTGAACATACTCTTAGTGCATAAGCCCTTTAAAAGAAAAGAGTTTTAATAGAATTAGTGAACAACAAGAGAAGAGAAGGTGATAATTTCCAATCAGACAACTAGAATTATCCATCCCCTCATGGACAAATTCCCAACCAAACAGTTTTGGCCCAAGGCTGGGTACTGAGGCCTGGAAACTTGTCGGGAGACTAAGGCACCCTCTGGTGGGAAACCATAAGGAAGGGGCAGAAGGGACCAGACAAGTTTGGAAGGAAAGGAGCAAAATCAAAATACAAGTCAAGATAAAGGCTTCCGTTGTCAGCCCCCCACAGGTGTCTCACCCACGTCTCTTTCAAGTGTCTCCTTCCATGTCTCCCAAGTCCCTGGTGTAAGGCCCAAGGCCAAGAAGCAAGTGTGGCTTCTTCACAAGTCTGGTGTCTGGGCCTCCTCAAGTCTTCTCTTCCTCCAGCCTTCTCTCCCAAGTCCTTTTTAGCTTCCCCTGGCTGCTTAGCGCCACCCTTCCTTAGGTGGGCAGGGAAACAGGAACTTCCCTTTCCCCTTTCTCTGGGGTTTACACTGCTGTACCCTGCCCACCCACTCCCTAGGGGAAACACTGGGTCTCCTGGTCACAAAGCCCCTACCATACACAAGCATCTCAATTTATCCCCCTTCCCCTCTGCCTGTGATACCGAATGCTGGCCTCAGTTTCCCTCAGCTAATAAAAGAAAACAGAGTTTAAGGAGAAGGAAAGTTGTTTAATTTGTGGACAAGCTCAGGAGGGCAGGAGACTCTTGTCTCAAAGACCACTGTCCTGCTCTTTGGCAGGGTGCAGGGTTATTTATACAAAGGAGTAAAAAAAAGGGGGGTGGGTGAGATGGACAAGGGTCTGCACAGGGGAGAGAGGAAGGGTCAGATGTCCTTTTGATGCAGGCATATGGAGATTATGGGTGAGCGCCAGCTTGCGCTGATAAACACCTGTGTAACATCCTTATTATTGTCTTAGGAATGTCCTTCCTGGCAGCAGCGCTCCTTCTGCCCGCCTGTGACTCTGCAGGTGCTTCTTTCCACCAACTCTGTCCCTCCGCAGGGCAGCAGCCTCCTGCCTGCCGTGACCTGTACCCGGCCGGGGCTTCTCTTCACTGACCGCCCTCAGCAGGGCCGCTCCCTCAGGGCCGCTCCTGCAGCCACGCGGGCCTCTCTCAGCAAACCTGTTTCTTTCAGGGCAGCTCTTCCTGCCCACTTGTGCCTATGGGAGTGTGCTCTATTCCTCTGTCTCTTTCCTTACTAAACCTGTCCTTCAAATACACACACACACACACACACACACACACACACACACACACACACACACACACAAAAGAATGTCCTTCCTTTTCCTTAGAATGCAAGAAGACAAATTTGTTAAATACAAGAGCTAGAGATGCTTATCTGGTGGGGCAGGAAGAGAGACCTGTCCTGTTGTCACTGCACACTTGTGTCCCTAAAGAGGGTGGTGGAGGAGGAGGAGAAACACAGGTGGGGGGTGGGAAGCAGTGAGCAGCACTGTGGGAGGGGGTACACTCACAATGCTTCTAAATCCGTGGTGATACTGTTAGGCGAGTGGATGCTTGTGGCTTTGGCAGTGTCCGCCAGTTGAGGAATAAGAGCCGCCACAGCAACGTGAGAGCAAGCAGGTGTGGATTTATCGAGGCAGCTTTGTGACTGGCTCTTTCTCCTAGTGGCTGTACACCTCTGAGCAGATGTACCCATCTTCCCAGCTCTTTACTTTACCTCCCCTGCCTAAGTTCTCTTAAAATTTACTGACCCTGTTAGCTCTCCTGAATTTCTGACCTCATCTCTGGAGTATGTTTTGATCATCACTTCTTACAATTTACTGTCCTTACCTCAGAAGTCTCTTTAACTCTCTCAAAGTCCCCGCCTGCACTGTTCTTGAAGCTGCTTGATTAACTCTAGCTTGCCCTGGGACTCAAAAGGCCAGACTGAGACCAGACATCCCAGCAATAATCGGTGCAAGCCGGCACCCCAAAGCGGAAAGCCTGCAAAAGCTGTAAAAGGGAGTTTCAGACCCTCCTTCAGGCTTATCCTCTCTCACCTCACTGCCTGCTCTTGTAACCGGGCTGAGTCCAAAGTCTGGTAAAGATGGTGCCCCCTGGAGGGGTTTGCTGATAAGAATGAATAGCCCCAGGGAAAATGCTAAGTTTGCAGTTTGTGGGTTGGAGAGTCTGATGAAATATAAAAGGGACTGAAGGAGAAGGGGAATTCAGTTGCCATGATGTAGGAAAAGAAGAAGCAGTTGCCATGATGTAGGAATGGAAGAGGTGGTTGCCATGCTGAAGGAATAGAGGAAGCAGGTGCCATGATGTAGGAAAAAAAGAAACGCTTTTGAATCTTCAGTGACTTTAGGGCCAAGACTTTGGAGGCTTTGCAAGTAGTTGAGCGACAAAAACTGCTCCCAGTTTTACTGGGAGCCGAAGGAAGAAGGCAGAGGCCTGAAGCGGGCGCCTTCCTAAAATGCGTGAGTGCAGTCTGTTGGGCCATCTGGCCACTGTAGTTGCTGCTTGCAGTGTTGTTGGCCTGGTGCTGTGCTGGGGCACCATGGCAGTTCCAGGAGCATCTCCAGTTGTGTTCTGTGTCATCCTCGTGAGTTGGAACCTGGCCTACAGTCTGATTGTTGTGCATCTGCAGAAGAAGGAAGATGCCGTTTTGGAAATGTGGCCTATTGTTTGGAAGAGGAGCTCCATATCAGCAGTGGTGGGAAGACACCATCTTTGCTACATTTCTGGGACTTAAAGGACTGGATATTGCTTTAAGTAAAGTAAACAGCCATATGTTGACTTCAGTAATTCTTTGCTTTTTCCTGTTTGTTAAATAAATCCCATTGTTATTGTTTCCTAAGCCTGAGTAGTCTTGCAATTGTGCGCATGGGTGCAGAACCAATGTAGTGACCGGTAAGCAATTTGGGTACTGCCTTTGTCAAACTTTCAAGCCCCTTTTGCCCAGTATCACTCTCTCACAGGGTATTTCACTAAATTAGAATTTTCTGTTCGCCACTCTCTCTCTGGTGAATTTGTTCACCCCTTCACATGTGGCCTCACCCTGATATTTCTCCCCACTACATCTTGGTGGCTTTTATGAGAAGAAATCAGATACAGGGTCCCATTATTACATCTCTCCATTTTTTGTTCTCTGGTGGACTGAGAGGAAACCTTGCAAAAACTGAAGGTATTGTAACAGGGTGGTCCCCAGGAAAAAGGATGTGTCCCAGGTTCCCTGTCCCACCCAAGGTAGGGTGGAACTGAGCAGGATATAAGAAGCTGAAGAGAGAAGCACACACACAGAGGACACACACAGAGGAGACAGAACACACAGACAGAACACAGGAGGAGACAAAAGAAGGATGGAAAGCCAGAAGAGGCCCAAGGAGCAGAGAGACTTGTAAAGAAGCTGCACTGGCCTGGAGTGATTGAAAGAGATGTGGGTGAGAGACCCGTGGGGAGGTTAATGATGGCTGTGTTGATTTTGGTTTTGATTTTGTTCTCTTCCTCTCAGAATTGTCTGACTGTTTCTGACCCTTTTGGATGGGTCCCTGCCGAAAGGTATTTTGGTTCCTCCCAGAATTGTCTGGCTGTTTCTGAGCCTTATGTGTGGGTCCCTGCCAAAAGCTGTTCTAGACTTGTGGCAGGCTTTTGAGACTTGCTTTGGGCCAATCCCATTTGGGTGGACTGGTACCCACGAGGAGTTGGATAACATGGGGTGCTTGACTTAGATACTATATTCCTTGTCTGCTCTGTCTTTTCTAATTGTATTAAAGTTTCTTTCCACAAAAGGTCCTATATGTTTTGTATTGATGCGGCGGGTGGCAGAACCCATTTAGAACTGGGCAGGTCTGGGGATTTGAGGGTGCCCCTCTCCCTGCCTTGTAACAGTATCAGGTTGGGGTACATCCCAATGTTATTGAAAGTTTCCAGGTGCCCTCAAACATTGCCTTGGCCCGATCAGTTGGAGAACAGCCTTTTTTTCTTTTGAAACCCCTTTTAGGCTGTTTGCCTTATGGATAACAATCGAAGGGGTCTGGCATGGGCATACCCAAGTATTCCTGAGTGGTCCCCAGGACCTGGGCAGTCTGCCATAGCCAGAAAGGCAGGTGGTTTCATTTTCTGCCTCCTTGCCTTTCCATCTCTGGCCAGTAATTGAGTCTAGCCGGTGCTCCAGACAGGGAGCCCAACCTCCCGAACCTCAGCTTGACATTTGGTGAGCCATCCCTGACCCAACACTCTACATCTAGTGGAGAAGTTTGTGGTGGCACCTCAGGAGTCCTAGTTCCCAAGTGGAACTTCCCCAGACTGTAGGGCATCTATCCTTTGGACCCCTGTTTTCCAGAATGAATTGACCCTGGACCATAAGGCTGTCCACCAGCCATTGCAAGTGCTTTCCCTTTGCCCCTTCAGAGATCATGGAACATCTGCCTTAGCCTCACAGGATTTGCTCTTGGGTTGCACTCTTAAAAACTGGAGAAATTTGACACTCCTGTTACTGGGAATAGGCCTGGGATCTGCTGTCTGTCTCTACCAAAAAGCCAATAAACAGTCACAGGAATTGAATCTGTAAGCACTTTTATTTTCCAGATCTCTGGCAATTGACCTGAGAGGTTGGAGAAACCCTTCTGCCATCTCATCTGAAGCTGACTTTTTTATAACAAATTAAACAAAAAGAGTCATAAGCAAACAGCTCATCAGAACATCCCATCATAGCTGAATAGTCAATGTTCTTGGTATTAGTCACATTCAGACCCCAGAGTTTGTTATCAGCTCCTCAGTTATCTTGACCCTGGTACATCCATCCAATGGTGTCAATATCCGGTCAGTCATTCAAGCATCATTGGGCAAGAATATCAGTTCAAAGCAGGAGTTTCAGTTTAAAGAAAACAGATCATTAGTCGTATAGCGTGTACGTGCAGCCCGTGCTAGCTGTGTATGTGCAGATTCCTGTACTAGGCATGGTGCCCCTCCCTTCCTCCCTAGCCTCCTATCACGAAAGCTAAAAAAAAAAACCAAAAAACACACCTGATCTTTCTTTGCAATACTGCCTGGCCCCCATTCAAACTAGAGGACCAAGAAATCTGGTCTATAAACAGCACCCTGAGCTATTACACCATCCTCCAACTAGACCTCTTTTGCTGTGGTCGAGGCAAATGGTCAAAGGTGCCTTATGTCTAGGTTTTTATGGCCCTCAGGCAAGATACAGACCTCCATAAATCTTGCTGGATGTGCTTGGCGAAGATTTAGGGTCCTTGATAGCATAGATGACCCCTCTCTTTCAGGGGCATCTCGCAGCTCATAGGTGCCACCTCCAGTGAGCCCACCAAGCTCTTCTCCTCTGGCAGAGGTCTACTTTTGGGATCACTGCCTCAGCAATTTTTGACATGGCCTTCAAGGTCTACAATAACATGAAGGAGACCATCTAGGCTAAACAATGAAAGAGAGGGAGAAAAGTATAGGGCCCAAGATATGGCAGCTGTCATTGCCAGCATCCAGCCATCTCAGATTCACCTGAGATCCCATATGCCCCTAGGGCATTCGGGATCTCAACCTCCTAAGGGCGGCTAGTCTGCTTCCTCTGACATTAACTGGTATGCCTTCGCCTCATGTGTCAGAAGAGGCTGCCTCAGGACCATCGCACAAGGCATTGGAAGAGGGACTGTTTCACTCCCCAGAGAGGGAGAGGGCCAGCCCAAACCTAAGGGCCAGATGGGAAGGCAAAAAGGTCATCAGCTGCCTCTGACTATGGCCATTGGCTGTGAAGAACCTGGTGCAAGAAGAGAAGACCTTCTTTTATGAAGAGGCCCAGAGGGGACAGGTTCCCCTATTTACAATCTGTACAGATGAGCCTTGGGTGACTGTGGAAGTGGTAGGCAAGGAAATCACCTCTTTAGTGGGTAAGGGTCACTTACTCTGTGCCTTGCTCCAGTTCTCCAGGCCAACCTGCTGGTCAACTGTCCTCCTCAGTGGTATTGATGGCCAATCTAAGCTAAGGTACATTACAACATTGCTACCCTCCTCATTGCAAGGTCACATACATTCATTTTTGGTCTTGCTTTCCTGCCCTGTTTCCCTGTTAGAACAGAAATTTATGACCAAATTCTAGTCCAGTCACCAATTAGCAGAATCCCTACCACCACTATTGGCCCACTTAAGTTCCACTTCAGATGCTAAAACTAGTACAGAAGCCGCAGAACACACTGATTCCCCATCCTGTCTATAGCACATCAGATGTCTGGGACACTGCAATCCCAGGCCAAGTTACCTTTGCCACCCCTTTTAGGGGGCAATTAAAGGTCCTTAGTACCTTCCCTAGGGAGCCACAATATTCCCTTCAAGCCAAAGGTGACGAAGGCTTAGAGCAGAAAAATTTAGAATGGAGGGTCTCACAAGGACAAACACAAGAAGTGGAGGGAGGGACAATTAATGAATCTTAAACTAAATGGGCTAAAGAGGTTTCCAGGAATCTGAGGTGGGGTCAGAAAAGATTACACTGGTCAACAAATTTGACAAAGGTCATGTTACTGAAATAAAATTAGTCATTTCCTATCAATTTGTATGTGCTCAACACAAATATGACAGTCAAATTCTAATTTTGGCTCTAGTTTTTTTGTAATCTGCAATAAATTGATGTTTACATCACTAAATGCATGCCAGTAGTAATAGGCCTATGGTTAATACCTGTGAAAAATCAAGTCATAGGCTATTTCTTAGATTTCTTCGCTTGTCTCTTGTACAGCTGTTCAGGAGCATCTCTGGGGAGTGGCCAGCAGTAGTCAGTCAGCATGTAGTGGACCATTTTCCCTGGTATCTTGGTTCCATTGATGCAATATGTTGATGAAAAGGTTCGCCATGTTCATCACTAACCATTCCACAGTTTTCAGGGAAGAAATCCAGATGGGAATGAAGGAAGTGGATCTTTAGAGACATAGTGCAGCCAAGTTTCTGATACTGCATCAGCATGTCTTCTACTAGTTCCTTGCAGTTTTCTGCCTTAACATTCCCAAGAAAGTTTATAGACACCAGGCAAAAAGCATTCCATGGTTCTTTCGCATCACCCTGCAGCAAGTTGTTGAACTGGTCATCTTTGAAGAGCTCTCGAATCTGAGGACCCACAAAAACTCCCTCTTTAATCTTTGCTTTGCTTTCGATATAAAGTAATTATGATATCTTCTTCTAGAAGATTCCATTGTTGGAGTCTTGATCCTAGCAATTCTGCCTTGTTCTTGGATAAGTCCAAATCACAAACCAGGTCATTTAGTTCTTCCTGTGTTAGTCTGTGTGGGGTTGATGATGCACCACAGTGAAAATCTGGATCACTGCATGCTGATGGAACAGGAGAAGAACAGGCTGGCTCACCCTTGTCCCCATCAGATGAATCAAGAGAATATTCTGCTGGAGGTTCTGGAATAGGAAGTCCCTTACCATGTGGAACTGGTCTCAATGAAGACAAAGTCTGAAATAGTTTCAATCCTCAACCTTTCCGACAGGGCTTTATCTAGTGCACTGCTGATGTCAGCTTACTGCAGCAGCCGCCGGGCAGTAGTATTGCACTGCATCAGAAAATGATGCAGTCAACTCTGGATGATGTGTGCATGATGTTACTATGCAATGTGATGCAATATTACATAATTCTAGGCTGATTTAGGATGTTGTTGCAGTCCTACTGGATAAATTTACATGGTGAAATGCATAAAATGAATTATATGAAATATCTTAAAAACGAGAGCTAATAAAAATTTTTCAGGGTTATATTCATGTTCAGCACATCAAGAGACTATAGATTAGGGCCTTTTTAAGTCAGTAACAATCTCAATGTTGGCCAGTGTTATCAGAAAGAGGTAGGGGGAGAGAGTATTATCAGTCACGGAAGACCAATTCAATTTGACCCCAAGGTTATAATTTCCACAATAATTTCATTAAAGAACACCATAAAAGAATACCCCTTGCTCTGGCAAAACGCAGCTCCCCTGCTCCGCTGTGTGTGTGTAGCCATGTCTTTCTTAAACCTATCCCTTTCAGAAAGGTAGCTCTTGTCTCTTACCACTGACCATCTGTGTCTATGCAGGCATCTCTCTTTCCTTTTATTTCCCTTCCTCGATACACTTGCCATGTGCCGAGGAATGGGAATATCTGCGAATTATTTCTCAGAGGGACCCAACAACCCCACAGAACAAAGCCCATCATCTGAAGCAGCTGTACCACCAGCCAGTCTCACTCACCAAGCTGCCAGGGAAGTGGGGCACGAGTGCACATGTCAGGACCCGAAAGACAGTGAGCTATGCCTTGGCAAGCGAAGCTAGAGGACATCTGATGGAGGTCCGTAGGGTCCTGACAGACAAATCAGTCATCTCTCTGGGTGCAGGGGCAAAAGACTAATCCAACCATCCTTCAGGCTAGCTGGCTCTCTTGCACACCCCACCAGACGCAGTTTTATCCAGTAAAGCAAAGTATTAGATGTCTTTGGGTCCAAAATGATCTCAACCTATTCTCAAACTTTAAATGGGTAGGAAGCCCAACTAGCTGATGTGAATGTGCAAGCCTTTTAGTTGGCACAACTGGCTCTGTGGGATGAACTGAATGCCAGGTTAAGGCGCCCGTGCAGTCACTCATCAGACCACAGAAAATGTGTTGGTTGACACAGACAGCAGTAGGTGGCCTCAGGTGTCTCCCCCTCTCCCAACCCAGTGACTGGGGTTGGGGATGTGGGCAGGATGCTGGGTGAGGAAGGGAGTCCTCACGGGGGAGGGGGGACTATGGGCAAGCACGGGCACAGGCCAGCTGCAGCAGGTGGGGTGTCCTCTGCCAGAATGGTCTGGAGGCTTTTCAAAGGGGAGGGGAGTTAATGGCAGTGATGCATACCCCTAAAGGGTCTGGCTCAACTGATCCTCTCCCCTCAAACCGCTAAGGCCATGAGGTGGCGGGGAGGGCGGCAGGCCCACAGTGGAGGATGACTCTGAGGCATCCTTGGGTCACAGCATCCCTGCGGTGCTGGGAGACAGTGGTGGATGGGCTCTGGCTCCCAATGCACCCAACCATAACAGGGTGGTCCCCAGGTCGAGGGGAGGTTCCAGGTTCCCTAACCCACCCAGGGAAGAGTGGAACTGAGCAGGGAGGAGAGGAAGCTGGGGACAAAACTGGAGAAGGACGGAAGACGAATGGAGAGAGCCAGAGGGAGACCAGGAGAGGCACATGGGGCAGAGAGACATGTGAAGAAGCTGCACTTGCTTCTTGGTCTTGGACTGTTTGAAACAGATGTGGGTGAGAGACCTGAGGGGAGGTTAATGGCAGTTTTATCTTGATATTGCTCCTTCTGTCCCAGATGGACTGGGCCCCTTCTATCCCTTTCTTATGGGTCCCCACCAGAAGGTGCTTTAGACTTGTGACAGGCTTTTGGGGCTCAGTGGCCCTGCTTTTGGCCAACCCTGTTTGGCTGGGCATTTACCCACGAGGCCATGAATAACTTTGGGTGCTCGATTGAGAAACTTTATTCTTCCCCTTTTCTTTGTTGCACACTAATTGTATTAAAGTTCCTTTCCATTAAAGGTCTTACACACTAGAGTATGTTTTGTCTTAATATGGTGGATGGTAGGAACTTAGACCACCCTAGGAGACCGCTGCCGGGAGAGAGCAGTACTCGCCTCTCCCACCTCAAGTCCTGAAAGGCTGGTCACTGGGGGCGTCCTGCCATCTGCATTAAGGGGGTTCCCCAGCCACACAGTGCTCCCCTAGGAGCGCCAGCCCTGGGACAGACAGGCTTGCTGGGGAGGAATTCACCCCTCCAACTCCCCATCCCGTTTTTGGGGTGAATCTGGTCCAGCACATGCCCTCTGAAGGGGGTGGGGGGGGGCATTGGGGGTCTGGCCAGAAGAGAAAAGAGAGGCTTTTCCACCAGGCAGTGTCTCAGCGGGAGGGATGGCCTGTGTGGCCCCACAGACTTGGGGCAGGCGTCAGGGATCTGTGGTTGAAGGGACCCACCCTCCCGACTCCCCAGAGGCCCAACCACTCAAGCCCAAGGTTGATGGGTTCACTCCATCTCCCCCCCACCCTCCAGCGAATGTGCTAGGTACTTGGGGCGGGGGTGGGCGAGGCCGGGCAGCGGCCCACTAAGTGGCCTTGGACACTGACACCCCGTCCGCCGCCGCCCCGGGGACCGGAGACGGTGGCCCCACCCCTTCCGGCGCACGAGGAGAGCCAGTCGCCCTAGCTGCAGAGACCGCGCCCACAGCCAAACGCCGGGTCCGCGCCCCACTTCCCCTTCTGCACTCAGATGACGCCGGGAGGAGGCGCGCCGCCCTGCTCCCTCCGGAGCCCGAGGGCGCCCCTGCCTGAAACTCCCGGGGGTTCCCGCACCGTTGCGGTCCGGGCCCCTCACCGCAGAGGACCAGGGGCTGGCGATGGGAAGCTGGTCTGGAGCCGCGGGGGGCGGGCGTCAGAGGGGGTGAGCCCGACACGAAGGGGGTCGGGGCGCCCCAATTAGGCCGGGGCCGCTGGCAAGGTGGCGGTGAGAGGGGCGGAGATGCGACACTGAGGTGGGACAGGACCGAGGCGATCGGACGACGGACGAGAAATCGTCTGGAGAGGGCGGTGGGAGACGGGAGAGAGGACGACGCGCGTGAGCCGAGGGATCCGGGAAGCGTGGATCGCGCGCCCCCGGGTGGGCCGCGACCCGGGAACGCCCGGCGGCGGGTAGCCAGGGAGCGACCCCAACACCCCTCGACCTGCCTCGGCATCTTGCCAGCGAGAAGCGGGCGATAGGGCTCAGGGGAGAAGGAGGGTAGGAGTAGGTAGGGGCGCGATGGCAGGTGAGAGGTACCCCTGCGGTCCCCGACTGCAGGGGATACGGTCGGGGACAGGGAGGCCAGCGGCGGGGAGAGAGACCCGAGACCCGAGTCCCTAAGACGTGTGGTACCCTAAGGGTAAGGGTTTGCCGCACGACTCACAGTCCGTACAAAAAAAAAAAAAGGGGGGGCGTGGCCCGTGTGTGGCTTCCTTGGGTCTTTCTGAGAGAGCGATTTCACCTCCGCGCATAAACACCCAGAGAAGGTATTGCCGCTTCCCAGGGTAATGCTACTTTTATTCTTGTGAGGAGGTTTCTCGCTGTTTTCCATAGTAGCTGCGCAATTCAGGTCCCAGGCAGAGTGCAGGAGTTCTGGGGTCAGTAAATCAACTCTCTCCTCGCAGTCACCCTGTTTTTTTCGTAAGGGTGGCTCCGAGACCCCGAGGGACCAGTCGAATGCGTGCTCGGGATTTTATTTATCTGCTGCCAGAGGCAAAACCTTGCCATTGGGTTCTAGTAACCTGGTTCTTTGTCTTGTAAAGTGTGCTCTGTAGGAGACAATGAAGACATTCAGGGAGAACGACATAAGCTTTTCCACTATTTCAAGGAAACCACAATCTCCGTGTCAGTGTCATCCTTTCTAAAGGTCTAGTGTAGCTTTTAGTTTTATTTCATTCATATTTCTTTACTCTTTTAAAAAGTAAATCACGTTTATTATGGGCAACATGGGCAAAACGGAGATGAGCTGTATTAGCATCACCACAGAGAAAAATCACTGTCAACTGTTTAGTCTTTTTCCTTCCAGTCTTGCTTCTTGGCCCATTTTTTATAAAGCAGTCTTGACATTTTACCAAATATAGGTTTTGTCACTCAGAGCTTTTGACATTCAGTTATGCTCTAGTGGATGGCCTGGGGCAGTGAGTCTAAAGTTAAAAGGAGGACAGGAAAATAGGTATCTTTTACAGTAGGTTTTCTTTTGCACCTTCAGGCAACATTGTCTCCACCTTTGTATCAATATATAGAACAGAAAGCTTTCCTTGTTCCTCCCTTGCTGATACTTAAATTATTCAATTTGGTTATTTGATTCACCCTAAGAAAGTAGAAGGGGTTTCTTTTCTTTAAAGTGACAACACATGTAAAATTCATATGGGGTCTTTTTATTTCCCCATACCATTCCCAATTTAGTAATAACTAAACACCTTAATAAACTGCATTATTTTCCATTCCCAGGAGGTTAGGTTTAATGACTTTGAAAGGGTTTATCCTACTGTAGTACTGGCAAATAAAAATAGAACAAGGAACAGATTCCTTTTGAATTAAAGAACAGTAAACCAATGAAACAAGCAACAGTTTATTTTTAAAAAAGGAACAAAAGTCAAAAAAGAAAAGAAAAACAAATGTTTACTATATCATGTAGATTAAGTAAAAATACCTGTAATAATATATGTGTATATACATACTGCATATATACATATGATATACATGCTTCTCAGGACAAAATTAGGACATATTCCCTCATATCAATTTAAAACTCTATCACAATTTAAAATCACGGCAACAAAACTTGCTTCCTTAATTTCCTTTTAGACCTAACATCAGAAGTAGTGAAACCAGGATCTAAATGTGGAAAACCATCTGCTATACACAAATGACAATAAGCTGCCACAAATAATGATCAGGGATCGTCTGAATTCTCACATAGGTCTTCATTACCCTCCACCTGTGTCAATCTTCTACCTGAGATGAGAGGGGATGAAGTGTGACAGTTTACAGGCTCTACCTAGGCGTTCACGTTGACATTTAAACAAAGACAAACAAAAACGTGATTATTGTTAACAACAACACTGGCCATGAAACCAATTTAGAGGGGGATTCCTCTTTCCCCTACCCTTGATAAAGGAAACACAAAAAATTGTTGGGAAAAACCCTCAGAGTGAAGCACCTCTGGCTATGACTAGCATACAGCAAGGAACAGAGAGAGGGACTGTTTCCTTCACAGCAGCTCCTGGCTGACTTGGATGATTTCAGACACACCCTCTTCTGCAAAAGGCACTCACATATTGTCTGCTAATGAATCACACAGTGGGAGTCCATACGTGGGAATTTTCCTACAAATAGAAAAGAAAGAAGCTGTGGACATAGTAATAACAAAGAGGAGAGTATAAGAAATACACATTTGGGATAAATGATGTGCACTTTTTTTTTTAAAAGGACAGTCAATATAGAAGTTTAAAAAATTTCATTGAAAAGTTAGGAATTCCAGTAAAATTATCAGAACGAAGCGAGGTACTGGAGGATGAGAAATGGAGTCCAGGATGTGGAGAGGAAGATGCTAACTTTGCTAATGGCCAAAGGAAAGGACATGGTCTGCTCTTAAACAGAAAGACCATTCACACGCAGGAATGTCTAAGAGGGAGGGAGGTAGTGGCAGAGATATAGGTGAAGTTGGAGGGAGGATGGTGTCCTTCAGTATGTGCCAAGCAAAAGGATGACCTGGAACCTATCTCTGGGGGAAAGATGGGCTGCAGCCCTCTGCTTCTGCAGTCTGAAGAGACCCTGCCCGAGCCAAAGCTGTCCTCTCACCGGGACACGACTGAGCTAATGGAATTATAAGATGTGCCACTGTTGCAGCTTGAGGCATAGGCCTCCTGGCCATTACCATCCAGGTTGATCTTGAACACAGACGACGCCTTCAATAGAAAGTCCGCTGCATCCCGGCGCCCCAGTTCCCGAAGTTTGGATATGAGGATGCCGATCGTGCTCTCAGGGTAGGAGGTCCATTCCTGGAGCAGGGCATGGACTGGGCTTGGGAAGAAATCCTTGGGAGCCCCGTTATTGGTGTTATACTTCGCCACAAGGTCAGGAAGGCCCAAGTTCATTGCCAGGAGGCACCAGTCTTTCCCCATGGGGTCGGGTGGGTCCAGCAAGCGACTCAGTTTTCTCCGGGTTAGGAGGTTCAGATCTGAAGCATGGATGTCCATCCCCAGGCTGGCCTGTGAGTAGACATCATGACAGCCAAAGCACATGATGCTGCTGAAGCTTTCCTTGTACCCACCCATGGTGTTAGTCAGTGAGGTCTCCTTCAGGGTCTGGGCCCGGAAGAAGTCTCGGGGCTGGTAGATCATGACAGGTTCGTGATGCTCCCTCAGCTGCTGGGGGCTCAAGTAATGCTTCACTGTCAAGAGCCCAGGCAGTGTGGTGGTCACCACATTCTCGATGGTGCTGCACACAGAGTCCAGCAGCAGGCAGCACTTGATCTTGTCCATCTCCAGACCACGCACCTGGACCTCGATGCCCTGGCCGTGGTTGACCAGAAGCACCAACAGCTCTGCCCCACGGTTGGCAATCTTGCAGCCGTTCACCCACAGGCGGATGTCCGCGTCGCCCTCGGCATTTTGCTGGTGGATCCAGCGGCAGAGGTTCACCTGGACCTTGTGAAAGATGCCACACGGGAAGGGGGTGAGGTGCTCCACGGGGACGATGCGCACACCACCATAGACCATCACCTCGTCCTCCTCGTCCGTCCAGGAACGGTGCAGGTTGTCTGTCTTGATCAGGGCAGGGATATCCACCATGGTCCCGCTGCTCAGGTCCCGGGCGCAGATGTCCATGGCGTCTAGGATCTGCAGCAGCTCCTCCACGTCACTGTCAGGCACCAGCCGCTGTATGTCTTCCACGGTGTAGCGGCCCCGGTAATGGTGCAGGGCCCGTGGGGTCTCCACAGACAGCAGCCTCCCCAGGACACTGGTGCACAGCCAGCGGGGGTCCAGGAGTAGCACGTCCTGAACTGTTTCGCTCTGCATGATGTTGATCTGCCAGAGGGAACAACAGGGAGTCATCCAAGGAACATAAATGGACTGATGCTCCAGCCGCTAGAGCACCGGGGCCCGGACCTGTGACAGAATCTGTGCAGGTTTTGCAAGGGATGAGCCAGGGCATTCACATGGACGGAGCTCAAAAATGAAATATGAGGTAAAAAACTAATTTAAGAATGCCAGTAAGGGCCTCCCTGGCGGCACAGCGGTTAAGTGCTGCGCTGTGGAGCTGTTGGCAGCGGCGATGCGAGTTGGACGCCCGGCCGGGGAGAATCCCATGTGGCGCGGCAGACCTCTCCTGCCTCGCCCGCTGCTCCCCTCAGCAGTGTATTTCCGTCGATCTGCCTGTTCTGCTCCCCACTCTGTCTCTGGTGAACCCTCTCGATGCCCCATGCCTCTGGACTGTACCCCAGCTTGTATGCATTAAATAAATAAATCTTAAAAAAAAAAAAAAGAATGCCAGTAAGATTCTGAAAAGACTATCTTTGCTTTTTCAAAAAGATCAATGTATTGAAAAACAAACAAACAAAAAATAGAGAGATGGGAGCCAAAATCAGAGAGTGATTTTTGACTAGATTATGAATCCCAAAATAAATACATAAACAGCTATAGGAAACTATTGGGTCAAGTAGCCAACACTTGAATGAATGCTATCCAACAACTTTATCTTATGTTCCTGGAACATGATAATTGTGGTTATGTGGGAGAATGTACTCCTTAGGAGATTACAGGCGAAATCATTTGCGGGGAATGTCATGATGTTTGCTAAATCATTATGTAAATAAACACAAAATAGAATGATAAAGCAAATAGAGTGAAATGTGAACAAGTTGTGTAGAGTATGTAGGTAGAGAATTTGAGAATTTATTGCATTGTTTCTGTAATGTCTCCAAAGCCTTAAAATTTTTCAAAAAAGGATCCCAAATGTTATCATCTTCCACAATTATGTAAATTTTCAGCACACATACACCAAAAATGTCTGGAAAGATAAGCCACCATGATACCAGTTGTTGGCCCTTTACAGGGCAAAGGGTGAGAGGAATGACATGAAAGGTTATGGCCACGGGATGGTAGCTTTACTGTCACGTTTATTTCTTTAAGAGCAAAAGACGGAGAGAAAAAAAAGTGACCAAAAAATGGAAGTAATTGTCCCCTCTATGATACACTGGCCCTCCCCCCCTTCCCTTCCTGTTCTGGGCTAGTTCTACAAAAACAAGCTGATTCAAGGAGGACTCTCTTTTCACATGCAGGCTGAGACTTGGCCGTGTGGCACCAGTAGTACTTTTCTGTCCATAGTCTGGCTTGAATTTTTGAGCTGCCCGGTACATATGATTCTGTTTAAAATTGAGCCATAGATAAAAAAATTGATGGAAGGTAGAACAGTAATTATTTCTTGATAAGGTGCTGGTAATTCAGTGTCTAGGAATGCACCGTAGTGTCTGCTACACAGTGAATTCCCTCTTGTTCAGGAAGACGGACTGACAAACTATTTCATGTTGGCAGAGACTAAGGAGACAGATGACTAAGTGCAATGTGGGGTCTGTCTTGGACCAGAGAAAAGACATTTGAAGGGCAATAAGTGAAATTTTAGTAAGATCTGTAGATTTAACCCTTCTTTTAAGTCTTCATTATTTACTAAAATATCAAAGGCAAGGAGGAATGTGACACCAAGAAAGTGGCTACACACTGTGATCTAGAAGGTTGCTGGTCAAATACTAAAAACAAGAGAATATTGTGCCAAAGGAGTGAGTTTATTATATGGTTAAAATATTTTTTAAAAAATATCCAGCAGCATCTTATAATGTGAGCTTCATCTTTCACCTATTCTCCTTCTTGGATTCAGACACTATACAGTATTGTGGAGCGTTCAGGAGATTAGGCAGTAGTTTCACTGGGGTTCAAAAGCTGAAACAGAGGCCTCCCTGGTGAACGCAGCGGTTAAGCGCTGCACTATGGAGCTGCTGGCAGAGGCGACGTGAGTTCGAGACCCGGCCAGGGAGATTCCCACATGGAGCGGCAAACCTCTCCTACCTCACCTGCTCTCCTGCCTCGCCTGCTGTCCCCCTCAACAGTGTATTTCTGACGATCTGCCTGTTCTGCTCCCCACTCTGTCTCTGGTGAACTCTCTCGCTGCCCCACGCCTCTGGCCTGTACCCCAGCTTGTATGCATAAATAAATAAATCTTTTTAAAAAAAACACAAAAGCTTAAGGTTTTAGTTGTCAACGGTCAGTAGCTTCTGGAACTCAGTTTTATATCAAGCCTATCTTACCCTCACAAATTGACCACAGGGTTAGATGTGGCACCTGATATTGAAGAAATAAGCTTCTAGATTTAAAAATTATCAGAACTGTTCGGTTCTGAATATTCAGAACTATTGTCCTTGACCCAGATTAGCTTAGGCTGTATTCTGGTGTCACATGATGGAGGACTGCAAAGGCTATGCCCCTTTCTGGGGCAGGCATATGATGCAATTAGAACAGGGTTCCAAACTCCACTCCAGTGCAAAATGTAACAACCAGGAGCAAAGATTTCCATTTCTTAGTCACTTCTAGGGTTCATTACTTGCTGTGTTTTAGTATCTACAGACAATATCATGTCACTCCCTGTCTCAACTGTCTGTGAACCAGGGGGTCTGTTTGGAGCTGGCAACTCCACATGGAGAGTCCTGAAGGCTGCAGAAATCAGAGCTCAGTACCAGGTGACCAAGGGGAGAAAAGAGGTCAGTCACCCAGTGTGGGGCAACTGTGCTCCCTAACTAACAGAAGCTGGAAAGCAAACACACCAAAGCAAAAGGAAAAAAAAAAAAAAGGCTCTTAAGCGAATAGGGAAGCAGAGAACTGCAGTTCAATTGAGGCTCTGTGATGGTCACACTTCTCACATAGTCTGGAAATATGAGCAGTTTCCACTTGGCCTCCTCTGGCTCAAACACCCTTCAAGATTCAGGAATTGGGGGCCTCCCTGGTGGCGCAGCGGTTGAGTGCTGCGCTGTAGAGCTGTCGGCAGCGAGTTTGATGCCCGGCTGGGGAGAATCCCACATGGTGCGGCAGACCTCTCCTGCCTCGCCCGCTGCCCCCCTCAGCAGTGTATTTGTATCTGCCTGTTCTGCTCCCCACTCTGTCTCTGGTGAACCCTCTCGCCGCCCCACGTCTCTGGCCTGTACCCCAGCTTGTATAAAAAAAAATTAAAAAAAAAAAGATTCAGGAATTGGGGTGGGGGGGGTGAATCCCATGGCCACTCCCTGACCCCCGACTGGGTGGAGCCCTTACCTCGCCTGCACTGTGCAGCTGCTGGGCCATGCGCCTGAGGTCCTCCTCACTGGCCAGGGGGTTCAGCTGGTCCTGCACATCATACATGAACTGCTGCAATGACATCAGCTGGTTGGGCCCATTGAGCTTTCTCCAGGAAGGCAGAGTGGAGATGATTTTCTCGCACAGGTGAGTCATTAGAGGGCAGACCTAAAAGAGGATGGGACAGATGAGCCCGAGGCCATGGGGGCTCAGGAGGAGCTTGGATAGAAAGGACACCACTCATATTAACAGTGTTGCAAGAATTAGTGCTTTTTTGGTTAATTAATTAACTCTCCATCCCACTAACTCTTCTGAGGTCACCACTGCTTTACTCTTCCCCTCCCAGAATCCACACTGGTCTGGGCCATGCTGTTGCCTCATGCGGGCAGAGGAAGAAGGGGACTTGGATGAGCTGGAGACTCCCATTCCCACTCCAAATTGATGTCTCCTATTCCAAGATGGCTTCTGAGGTAGTGTCAAAGGCCAGGTCCACATTGTAGTTATTTCTGGCTGAAGTCTCCACAAAGGTCATGTACACGGAGGAAGCGAACTCCGCTACCTCTTGGGTTGAGACACAACAGATGCCCTGCGGGTCACTTTGTGGCCAAGCAGCAGGAAGGTCAACTCAGTAGGACGCCACCATGCTCTGGCCCACAGTGCCCCAAAGCTGCAGCTTAACTCAAGGCCCGGTTGCAGATACAGCAGGAGGCTACCCAACTCGATGCCCACCGTCGACGGCAGCTGGGGCTCTGTGGTCCCACTTGCACCCATCACGTGGCTCCACAGCGCTGATGTCTCCCCCAAGGCTGCACTTCATAGCAGCACAGTTGGAAACTAGCAGTGGTAACACCTTAACTTTTTATGGGATTTATTTTTCATAAAAATATTTTTAACTTTGGAGCCTCCCTGGTGACGCAGGGGCTAAGTCTCAGCCTATGAAGCTATCTGTAGCCACTGCAGCATGAGTTCGATCCTCTACCAGGGAGATTCCCACATGGGGCAGCAGACCTCTCCTGCCTTGCCCGCTGCTCCCCTCAGCAGTGTATTTCCATCGATCTGCCTGTTCTGCTCCCCACTCTGTCCCTGGTGAACCCTCTCACCACCCCACACCTCTGGCCTACAACCCAGCTCTTGCATGCATAAATAAATAAATCTTAAAAAAAATATTTTTAACTTTGATATTGTCAAGTAGGTATATTTCCTTGAAAACTCCCAAGATTTTCTATCTGGTTTGCAATCCCAAGTTATTTTAGTTTATTTTCTTATTTTAAAAATTATTCTCTTGTTCTTTTTTATTGAGTATTCTGTTTAAGTCTAAAGTTTGGAAATGCTGATTCTGTAGCCCTGCTAAGCTGCTCCTTCTCTGTTCATGGTTGGTGGCAAGCCCGCTATTATCAAGGACATCCTACCCTATCATCGAGAATTACTTGTCCTGTCATCGAGAATTTCCACCTCTGACCAAAATAGAGGAGAAAAGAGCACAAAGGACTATGGTGATGGTTCACAGGTGAACTGGTGGTGGGAAACCTAGAGGGGATACCCAATAATGTAAAGGACATAAATTAAATAAAAAAAAATAAAAATAAAAAAGAGAATTTCCACCTCTGAAACAGACTGTCAGTTTATGGGCAAGATGTCGACATGGTTGGGCTTTTCATTAGAAGAGGGACATTTTTAAAGTTAGCATTTTTTAAAAAGATTTATTTTTATTTTATGCATATAAGAACTGGGGTGTAGGCCAGAGGTGTGGGGGTGGGTGAGAGGATTCATGAGAGACAGGGTGGGGAGCAGATCAGGTGGATCTACTGAAATACACTGCTGAGGGAAGTAACGGAGGAGACAGGAGAGGTCTGCTGCGCCATGTGGGTTAGCTCCCTGGCCGGGGATGGGTGATATTGTTATAGTGCTGAGACTCAGCCCCTACGCCACCAGGGAGGCCCTAAAAACCAGCATTTTGGAAAAGCTACTAGCTCGCTCTGCAGCCACTGCTCCGGACACGTCCCAATTCTGGGTACTCAGCTGGAGGAGATGCCATCTTGGGAGAACAATGGATAGTGGCTCCAAATTATCTTAAAAATATATTCTCTTAAATTTCTATTCAATGTATTATATATACTTAGTTACATTTACAAGTTTTAGTTTACTTAGAATTTATTTTGGGACTATGTAGTGAGTAGGAGTTCAACATGTTTTCTTCCAGGCAAACATTATTTGTGCTAGATCAGTTGTGCTAGATCATTTGACATAGGCATTTTCCCCATTAAATTGAAATAACATCTTTGCTTTCTATTAGATCCTGTAGATGTTGTGATTTACTTATACATTCTCCACTTTTCTTCATTAATCTCACTTACCTATTGATTTATTGATCACAGGAACAACGTTTTAATTATTCTTCCATTGAAATTTTAAATATAAAATCTCAATTCTATTTGAATGCAAACTGGCATTGCCTTAAATTTATGTAGAAATATGGAACGTTTCAAAGATCTTGCCATCTAAGAACAGTTTCATTCCATTTGTTACCTTTTATGCCCTTCCATAAATTGTGCTGGTGATTGTTTTTCTACATTTCCCCATTTTCTAAATTTTTACAACAAATCACTTCTGAATTGCTTTTGTAACTAGTAAAAAGGAATTTTACTTTTAAACAAACCACTATAGCTGTCGGAATGTCATACACTCTAAGGTGGTCACCTTGCCATTAACAACTCTTTCACCTCCTGGATATCTATCTCCTTGTTGCTCTGCTCTTCCTTCCTAATCCCAGGGCAATGGATAAAAACATGTCCATGTTACTGTGTCCCTTTAAAGCAAACCAAACCAAGATAGCAGCACAAAGAGGCCCAACTCTCAGTGTCACTTGACAGTCTGGGCAAAGGTTTGATTTCCATTCTTCCCAGGACACTCACCGAAACAATCTGGCTCCGTATTTCTTGCAAGTGATTTCGAAGTACCTTCATGTCCTTAGACCCAGAAGCCCCAGCATCCAGAACAAACAGCTTATCTGAGATGTGAAGATCATTCCCAAACCTAAGGGAAAAACAGTAGCTTCATAGAGTGAATTAAACTCACCAAATGTTTCCACAACTTTCACTGACACAAAGCAGGTGGGAGGACAGGAAGTTCTGGTGACTTATAGAGGCCTCCTCCCTGCACTTTGGACTCCTTAGCATTATACAGCTGTGGAGGCCTGCACACACTGCATGGCCCGAGTGATGCAGAAGGTGCTTTGGTCGTACAACGTGACAGGACCAGAGTAGAAGTATGTAATCTTCCCCTGATTCAGGAATGTGAGGCTTAATAAGCTCCTCTTAACCAGTGAGGTGAAGAGATATTGTTGCAAGTTGATAAAGTAAATACAGGACTGACTATGACAATTATACATAGATCTCACAATATTAGCAGAAGTCCTATTTTTCACACCAGGAAGACAACAGACAAGTGTCTTCAGCTGATAATAACCAACAATTCAAGTCATTAGCATATTACATAAAATTGCAGGAAATTTGAACCTGTGATATTTTGGGAACAGACATTTTTTACAATTTACAACGTAAATACACACACACACACACACACACACACACACACACACACACACACACACATATATATTGCATTGTGAGTCTGTTCCATATTTATAAGTGAAACAACTTTTACAAAATTAACTGATATAAAATATACTCTGTTATTTTCCACTCTAGTTAACCCAACTCTAGTGAGTTAGCCAGTACCCCTAAATGAATTTCATTACCCACTAGGGGGTTGCAATCTACATTTTGAGACACATGGATGATGATAATCATCAAATGCACTGAAATCTAAAACAACTGAAGTACTGAGGATAACGCATAACATGGTGACAATAGTTGATAAAACGGTATTGCATAATTGAAATGTGCTAAGAGTAGAGGTGAAATGTGTGAGGTAATGAATGTGTGAATGAGATGGTAGAAATCCTTCCACAATGCAAACATATCTCAAATCACCACACCATGCACTTTAAATATCTTACTATTTTATTTATTAATTATACCTCAATAAAGCTGAAAAACATAAATGAAACAAGTTAACTTTGTGCAGTGGTACTGGGAAGGGAGGAAAGAAGTTAGAAGACTGTTGCTTTTTATCCTATGCTCTTTACTTCTTTGATTATTATGTACATTCAACACTTTGATAAGAACGATGAATACAAAAAAAGACAAGCAAGCCTAAAGGCCTCTGATTTCTGTCTCCCCTTTCTCCCATGACTTTGGTTGTATTAGCCCTGAGACCCAGTGGCTGCCCTTACCTGTTTCTGATTTCCTTCAACAAGGATGTGTCTTTGTCATATCCAAACTCGCCTCCAGCTGGACGAGGGACATTCATGATGTCAGCGTGGGTGGCCACCAGGACAACTCGGAGTGGGTTCTTCAGCTTGCCACCAAAGGCTGGGGGCAGAGAGGGGGTCATTTCAGGGCGGGGCCTCCTTCCCAGTCACCTCTCCAACCCAGGTGAGAAGAGAATCCTGGTTCTTTTTCAGGCATATGTGCAACCGGCCTGCACTGGCTCCTGTGCAGACTGATCACTGGAAGGCTCAGGCCTGACCAAGGACAGGATGAGCCCATTTTCTGGGGCTCAAGAAAGGTTGCTCGGAATGAACCGGAACCAACCAGAGAGCACTCGGCTGCTTCTTTGATCCTCGTCCAAATGGCCCTGCTTACACAGTGAGGGGACATCTAAGGTCTAGTCTGGGGAACACCTTTTAGAAGACCAAAGCAATCCTCTGAAGGCTGAAACACCACAGAAATGGTTCAGAAAAGAAACTCCTGCGATTCACACAGAGAACCTCTCACTTACTTATAGGAATATTAAACATCAGAACATGAAAAAGAATAAGAGTACCCTCAAGGGGTTAAGTCCAAATTATTTTATTATTGTGTGATTTTCAAGGAAAAAACTGATTGTTGAGTTTTATATTTTACCGGGGAAGACTGCTGCTTTTTTCTACAAAAAGAAGTTGTTTATCTATGCTGTCTTTTTCTTAGGAAAAATGTTATGATCACGCATTCCATCAATATGGTCCCTTTACTTCCATTCTTGATAGACTACAGAAGGAAGGAGAACTCGCCCTGCTAATTCATTATGTTCCCATTAGTAAAGGTTCAGTAGCTATCAAAGCAGATACTTTACTCTGCATCCAACACAACTGACCATGGCTCCAAGGTGCAGAAAGTAAGTAAGAAATGGCTCTCAAGGAATTTCTCAGACTTGGGTCTTTTTGGCGGGTATATGCAATCACTAAGCAACTTTTGCACAACAAAATGAACAGTTGAACATCAGGAAATTTCAGAGTGGAAGTCTTCCAGTAGGAAGGAAGAAGGAAGGTAAGCACAGTAGTTAGCCAAAAGTTGTAGGCTCCAAGCAAGATCTGGGTTGTAAGGCAGCAGGAAGGGAACTCACATACCCAGGAGCCTCTTCGCTTACCTATGGGTTCCTCTATGGGCACAAGTGACTTCAGGAAACTGAGCCAGAAAATTACTTGATTCAGTTGAATCTCATAGGGTTCCTCAAGACTAAAAACAATAACATGGATCGATGTGGGATCATTTGCAGCAAAATAATCATAACAGCAGAAGTAAACAGGATTTCCAGAGAACTCCCACACACTGAAATCGCCAATTCCTACAAAGAAAAATTAAGATTTCTATTACGAAACATTACCACCAAATTTTAACCACAATTATTCTTAGCACTTTAGGGATTTACTAGCAGGGAGCGTGACATCCACAGGGTTCATCTGTCTGTCTGTGCATCTATTCAAGTAAAGATCTACTTATATAAATATAAAACTTACATATCCCCATTATGTATGCCTATGTCTGTTTCTACATCCATGCCATTTATCTACACATCTATAAATCTATTTGTATGTTTACTCATTTTCTTAAACATCTTCATTATTATGCCTGTGTCTATATCTCTGTATCTGCTTAAAATATCCTGGAATGGTGTGTGTGTGTGTATATATACACAGACACAACTCATGTGCACCTGTGTGACAGGCTTAGAAGCACACATGAAAATGTGTGTGTATACACAGGCGTCAAGATTCGCCTCCACCCAAATATTGGTATATTCACGATGAAATGTCGCCTCAATTTTGTTTAAACAATGACTAAAGTCACCTTCCACAGGTGAGTGGGATACCTGTGCAGGTAGCTGTAGCACTGGTGTGTGCTAGTTGAATAGCAGTTTTGCATATGAAAGACATGAGGGGGTGGAGCCATCAGGTCACCCATGGGGGTGTGCACTAGAAGAGTCAAGCAAGTGCCAAGGTTGTGTGTAAAAGGCTGGGGGGGGGGAGGGGCGTGATGGGGGAGGGCGGGGTAGTGGTAGGCAGTTTCCTAAACCAGAGTTGTGGCTTCAGGTGGTTTTCCTAGAGGCCTCTGTGGGTGAAATTTTGACCTGGAGTTTCTAAGGCACCAAGAACCTCCCAGTGACCCTCCAGAAACATGGAACCTTGGGCCTCTATGCTGACATATCCCCTACCAGGATGCTGACCACCCACTCGCTGGTTTCCCAGTAACTGGCAAGGCCTCTTTCACTACAGGATTTCAGACTCCCTTTCCCTATTTCTTCCTCTCACTGCTTATTTCTGAATAGAAATTTTGTAGTCAGGAGGTAACAGCGTAATCTAAAAGGGGGAGGATCTATGTTCCTGGTACCACTTACTGGAGGGTGGAGCTGAGCATAGAGGGAGCAGCACCTAATAAAGGACTTGGAAGAGGAGACTGAGAAAGAAGACCTGCAGGAGGTCATGTGGAGTAGACAGACACGTGAAGAAGCCACATTTGCTTCTTCGTCTTGGATTTGCACCAAGGACTTAGGGGACATGGAATGGACACTTGAAAGAGACAAGGATGAGAGACCCACGGGGAAGCTGACAATGGCGGCCTTTATATCGACTTGTATTTTGATTTTGTTATTTTTTTCTAGACTTGCCTGGCCTCTTCTGTCCTGTTCCTATGATAACACAGAAGGTGCCTTAGACTTGTGGCAGGCTTTTGGGCCTCAGTGGCTCTGCTTTAGACCAACCCTGTTTGGCTGAGCATTTACCCACAAGGGGATGAGTAACTTTGGGTGTTTCATTGGGAAACCATATTCTTTCTTTTGTCTTCTCTCTGTCACACATTAATTCCGTTAAAGTTCTTTTCTGTTGTAGGTCTTACACACTGATAGTATGTTTTGTCTTTATGTGGTGAATGGCAGTACCCATCTAGAGCTTGCAATTTTGGGGATCCCCGGTGGCCTTCATTCTAACCACTAACAAGGATTCTGTTTGGATGATCCACAGGCCCTTTAAGAGCCTCCTCCTGGAGCACAGCATCGCGGGGGCATGACCCTCTAAGCATGGAGTGAAGGGCTTAGTGTGAGAAATACTGGAACACAGAAATAGGTCCTTGGAGCTTCAGGAGCACTGGGAGCCAGACCTAGAGAAGGGAGGAAGCCTGAGGAGGAGCAGGAGTGAGGGCAGGGATGGTGGTGATTGAAATGCTGTCCCTCTCTCTGCTGATGGTTCAGTTATGTTCCTGGAGCTCAGGGAACAAATTGAAGAGAACAAAATGTACTTAAACTTTATTTCATTAGGGCCAGTGGTTCTCAAAGTGGGGTCCCTGGCATCAGCAGAATCACCTGGGAACTCCCTGGAATTGCTGATCAGCAGCCCTGTGGCAGGACTGCAGTCTGTGTTTTCACAAGGTTTCCAGGGAATTTGCAAGCACCTGGAGGTTAAGAATTACTGCCTTAGGCAGAAATTTAGGATTCAATCTTTCAGGGAACTTAGGATAACAAAAGGGCCTTTATGAAGATAATCCCAATTGCCATTTTCTGAGTGTCTCTCCGTGCTAGAGCACATGCCAGGCCTTTTAATAAACATCAGCTCACAAAATCCTCACAGATGGGGAAGTGAGTTTCAGAGGAAATGCTTCATCCATGCTCTGCATTGTGTCTCAACAAGGCAGGGGGCTGGCATCAAGTGATGGGCCCACTTATGGGTCTGGGAGTTCAGGGGTACAGGACAGAAGATATAGTAGTAGTTGAATCCCTGGTGACACTGAAGACATTCGCTCCTTTGGAAATGTTTGAGAGCAAAGGACTTGCTTAAAAATTTGCCTACAGAAAATTCTTCTTGAATGAGGAGTCTTGCCAGAAATATGGTGTAAGAGGAAGTTCCCTGCTTTGTGCTGAGGAGATTAAACTGAGAAATACAGAGAGGCACCAAACTCAAGAGGATCCCATGATGTGGGGCAAACACAAAGTGCCTCTTGATCACCAGGTACCATTGCTGACCACGTGTGAAAGAGGGGACACGGAGGAAGTTCAGCTCTCTTTGGGGTAAAGGGGTGAGAGGGTGAGAAGGCAGATGTCAGGAAGAAAACTGAAAACTGTGGTTCATTCCCATGCGTGGATGGGAAGGCAAGGCTGACTGCCGTGGACCTAGCTGCGGAGATATGGGAGTAAATGCTGTGGTAAGGCAGCACGGGAGGTGCCTGGAAGGCAACGGAAGGCAAAGCTCAAAAAGACACACAGCAGGCCTCCCTGGTGGTGCAGTGGTTAAGCGCTACGCTGTGAAGCTGTTGGCAGAGGACACCAGAGGACACGAATTCAATGCCCTGCGGGGGAGATTCCCATATGGCGCGGCAGACCTCTCCTGCCTCGCCCGCTGCTCCCCTCAGCAGTGTATTTCCGTCGATCTGCCTGTTCTGCTCCCCACTCTGTCTCTGGTGAACCCTCTCGCCGCCCCACACCTCTGGTCTGTACCCCAGCTTGTATGCATAAATAAATAAATCTTAAAAAAAGAAAAAAGACACACACCTCCCCTCCCACCATCCACTCTCCTCTCCACCCCCACTCGTCACCCCCAACCCTTGGGAGCAGGTGAATATGGGAACCAAATACATAAAGCCACATTTTGCATAAAGGCTATCTCACAGAATGCAAAAATGCCCACCTGAGGCCTGGAGAGAAGGGCATGCAGAGCTGACACAGGCATGAATGAAGCCCATGCAGGGCACTCCCACAAGCTATGGACCCCCCTCCCACTCCATGAAGACCCAGCCACAGACTAGTTCTTTCTGACACACAGCACCATTTACTTAAAAAGCGGAAGCTCTGCACGTGTAATATTCAGCAAGAAAATAATGAGGAGATGAAAAAACACACAAGTCCTCAAAGGAATATACTACAATAAATAAAGGGAGAGAACAAACTTCCAGAAACATGTAAGTTCAAAATAACAATGACAAAGAAGTTCAAATAAATGGTAGACACAGAAAAGCTGATCAAAGATATACAAGATTCACAAAAACAAACATCCTGATATTAAAATTAAGAAATAAAATTAATGAAGAGATCACAGATGAAATTTTACGTAAGAAAATAACAGAGATGCAGGATGTAGAATGATCAGTAGGGGAGATAAAAAATTCAGGAGAAAATTATGGAAGTATAATACAGCAAATAGAAGATCAATCAGTGACCTTGAAGATAATAACGCACAAAGAATTCAGGTAGAGGAAGAAAGAGAAATATGAAGGAAAAAAATGAAGCATTATCCCACTTCATGAGGATAGGCAATATAAGAATGAGTATGTCAGAAATGGGAGAGAGAAGAGCACAGAGAACTTATTTAAAGAAATAACAGAGGAAAACGTCCCAAACCTGGAGAAGGAATGAAATACACCACCAGGTCACACAAACAGAATGAGACATACACCAAGACACAGTAGTGCAACTTCCAAGAATTGAAGACAAAGAAAGAATATTGAAGCCAGGTATCTACCCAAAGACTATCAGGACACTAATTTGAATGGATATATGTGATGGAAGCTTAGAGTAGAAAAATTTAGGATGGAAGGTCTCACAATGACAAGAAGCAGATAACCTATAAAGGGAAGAGCCCATAACTAAAACAAAAAGACCCCCTATTGAATGGGAGAAAATAGTTGCACAACGTACATCCAACAAGGGGCTGATCTAGTATTTACAAAGAACTCATACAATTCAGCAAAATGAAACAAATAAGTCAACAAAAACTGGGCATTAGAGTTAAATAGGCACCTTTCCAAAGAAGACGTAGAGATGGGCAAGAGCACATGAAAAAATGCTCAATATTACTAATAATCAGGCAAATGTGAATCTAAGCCACGATGAAATACCACCGCACACCTGTGAGAATGGTCCATATCAAAAAGACCAGGAATAACAAGTGCAGGTGAAGATGAGCAGAAAAAGGAACCCTCTTACGTTGTTGGTGGGGACGTAGATTGGTGTAGCCTCTATGGAAAAGAGTATGGTGGTTTCTCAAAATATTAAAAGTGGATCTACCACATGACCAGCAACTCCATTCTTAGGTATCTACCCAAAGAATATCAAGACACTAATTTGAATGGATATATGTGATAGAAGCTTAGAGTAGAAAAATTTAGGATGGAAGGTCTCACAATGACAAGCATCAGAGGTGGGGGTAGGGATGATTAATAAATCTTAACTATACAGGCTATGGGAGTTTCCAGGAATCTTAAGTATCAGAGGGGTGGGGGCAAAGAGTATTATCAGTCACAGGAGATCAACCCAATTTGATCCAAACGTAGTAATTGCCACAATAATTTTATCAGAAAACACTATAAAAGAACAGCCCATTCCTTTACAATGCAGCTGCCTGCCCATGTCTATGCAGGCATCTCTCTTTCCATTTTCTCTTTTCCTAAATAAATTTGCTATGAATTGCTGAACAGGAAAATTTGCTGAATTCTTTTTTAGAGGGACCCGAGAACCCCATGCAACAAACCCCATCATCTGAATCCCAGCATAAGCCCTCTGAAGTTCATTGCAGCAGAGTTTACTATAGCCAAGCTATGCAAGCAACCTAAGTGCCCAAATATAAACAAGTGGGTTAGGTAGTCACAAGGAGAAAGAGAAATACTGGATGGTGCCACCAAATGGTGGAATATAGAGAAATCAAACAAAAGGTCAAATAATGTCAAACTAACAAGAAACCCTAAAATCTGGCTACAGAGCTGAGGCCACCAGACGGAGAGGTGAGGGGGAGGGGAAAACTATAGGAAGGGAGCACAATGAACTATGGGGATGACTGGGTGCTTTCCTGGTGAGTGTGGTGTGGTAACAACTCCTGAAGGGGGAGATCCTAAACCTCTAAAACACAAACAATGATGAAAACCAATGTTACCTCAATAAAAAAATAATTCTTCTTATACTTGGATACATCAAATTAACAATGGAATATGTTTTATGAGATCTCCCCATTCAAGTGGGTATTTAGCTCTACTTAAAAAAATGTACTGACTTATTCAGCAGCAGTCATTAGTATCAAGCACCTACTGTGTGCCCAGTGCACTACTAGTGTCCAGGGACACCAGGGTACTCAGTTTATTTTCAGGGATATGAACCCCCCACGTTTCATCCCTGGGTCATTCCCTAGATCACTTTTCACTGGCTCTTCTGCCACCAGGACTGCCTTAGTGGAATGACGATGGCCCTGTCAAAGGGAAATGTATGTCCTTCCCTTTTGGGGTGGGCGAACTATACCATTCAAATAGGCGTTCTGGATGTCAATGGCCTTAGTGGACTGGTCATCAGTGGAGCAGTGTTGGTGGTGGGGTGGGGCCACGAACACCTCCAGCATCCCTTTGGTGAGGCCCGGCTCGAACATCATGCTGCGGCTCCTCACACTCACATTCTCGCAGCCCGGATACAGGTTGTTGATGCTCACGGAGACTGCAGACCAGAGAGGAAGCGGTCAGATCTTGCACAGGGCAGCATGCACCTGCTCTCTCTCCTAGACTTGGCCCATCACTGTTTCCTGGTACATTCTCCATCCCCACTCCATCCATCCATCCTGCATGAGGCTGACGTGTGTGCTCGCTGCATGTGCAGCAGTGTTTCCCAGAGATCTGTGCTGATACTTTCTATTCGTACCACCTCCCATATCCCTTTCCTGCTCTTCTCTGTGCTGGGGTGTGGGGTGGTCACCCCATGCACTGCATCGCCCAGGCTGGCTTCCCATTTTCCTCTGGTTAGGGTCAGCCAATGGGAGGCTCTGGAGAGGTTAGGAGAGAAAGGCCCAGGCATTTCTTCCCTCTTCTCTTCCTGTTGTTTCTCTGACACTAGACCCACCCCCACCCTGACCCCCACCTAATTTTCCTCTGATCTCCATCTTTCCCAGGAACAAGCTGTGCTCCTCTGCTGTTTCCAGCCCCAGGGAAGGTAACGGGTCCCCACCCCCATTCCTAGACTCTAGATGTTTCTCCATTTCTTGTGTGTCCCTTTGAATATTTCCCATGATTGAACTTCCATTCAAGTCCCCACCAGGACCCTGACTGATTCAGATGAGATGAGTAGCATTCTGGTACACAAGATTATATGCTGCTGTAAGTTGAATGCGAAATGATTTTAGTAGCAGGCATGGTTAAATAACGCTGAATCACACAGTGAGATTATTATTCCTTTTACAAATTCCCTTGATGATCTTTCAATTTCTCTTGGCACGTTTCAATTTAAGGCATTACCTTTAGCATCTCTTCAATCCTTACCAGTCCTCCTTTTTAATAAAGAGGGAGTGGGCAACACTATAAATCTAGATTGCAGCCATACTGTTGGCTATTCATTGCATTCATTTGCATTATGATCCACCTAGAGGTTTTTCCATTCACAGTTAAGAATGTTAACAATTTCATTTTCAAATCAATGAATGCCAGTAAACCTTTAAAAGGTATTTGTTTGGGCCTCCCTGGTGGCGCAGCGGTTGAGCATTGCGCTGTGGAGCTGTGGGCAGCCTGCAGTGAGAGTTCTACGCCCAGCCAGGGAGAATCCCACATGGTGGGGCGGACCTCTCCTGCCTCACCCCGCTGCTCCCCTCAGCAGTGTGTTTCCGTCGCTCTGCCTGTTCTGCTCCCTACTCTGTCTCTGGTGAACCCTCTCGCCGCCCCACGCCTCTGGCCTGCACCCCAGCTTGTATGAATAAATAAATAAATCTTTGAAAAAAAAAGGTATTAGTTGAAAAAAATGACATAACTAATAATGGAATTTGGGTAGGTGGCAGCTGAATCCGTGCCTCTAGTGCCTGGTCGCAGAGCCTGGGAAGCAGTGCTGTGCTTACTGCCATATTGGTGACGGCTCCCCACCAGGGCTGTGAAGGCAGAGTGAGTCTGTCTGCTTCAGGACAGGGTTTTGGGCAGCCCCACGTGGGAGCAACGTAAGTGTATTAGGGGAGGGACTCCTGAGCTGAACTGTACCCCCAAGCCTCACAGTTAATAGCAAGAGACATTGTAATGTAGTAAAGAAATTAACATCTTGTCTGGGTCACCTGACTTTAAAATTATTGATCCAAATATAAAGATAACCCTTTGTGTAAAGACCAAAGATATCAAACTGAACACTGCCACGCCCACCGCCCCTTCCCCATTGCCAAGTTAGGGGGGTGAGGGGAAGAAGTAGGAAGAGTTATTTTTATTTTTAAATGCATATTTTTCCCCTAAATGTATGGAAACTTGGCAAACACAAATTTAAAGAAAACAAAATGACTCAACTCCAGACCTGAAGTAGAAGCATCACGTGGGCACTCCCCAGACCTGTTCACCTGAAGTCCTAGGGCAGAGCCGGCAGCCAATGTGATTGACATTTTAGTATATTTCTTTGCAAATTGTTAGCCTGAGTCTGACAAAAGTTACGGGTTTCCCAGAATGGGTCTATCCATTTCCCTGTGTGGTGAAACCTGAATGCAAGGCAAACATCATCAGGAATAAAGCTTGTCTTAGGGCACAGTGGACTCCTGCTTGCCAAGGGAATAGATTCAGGTGATAAAGGCTAGGTCTTCCTGTACTTCACTGACAGTTTTGGTTGGAGGATAACAGGGCAGGACAGGGTTTGTATAGAGTATTATTAAGATAACAGCTTCACAGGAAATAATTGAAATCATAGAAGAAAAACGTTTGTTAACTACTGACCTCTGGTGGTGAGAAGTGGTAGGCCCTGAGGAAGAAGCCACCTGCTGCACCCTGGTCAGAAGCCCTCTCTCTCGCCCTCTAGTGAGAGTAGCCAAAGCCACCCCAGCTCTGCCTGGACACCCACCTCTTGACTGGCACTGCTATAGAAGCACAATGCAACACTACAACAGAGTGTGCAGGTGTGTGGCTGCCAGTCAGGCAGTGACCACCACCAAGCAGCTACAGTCAAGGGTGGCCACGGGTCTGTGTACTGGCTGCTGGCTCAGTCCGGAGTCTCCCAGCATAGCAGGAGAGAGCACCCCAAAGGATCAGGTTTCTAAAGGAAAATCACCTTCATGCTAGCAGACTATATAAATATGTCCAGTGGGCATCTCTCCTGGCAAAAAAAAAATAAGTCCTGGCCCTTCAACAGAGGTCATGGGTGTCTAGAACTCCGGCCCTAGGGACCACAAAGCATGACCCCAGAAGCATGGCATTGCCGCTACAGAGTGACAATGATAATGTTTCTGGAACCAGATATGCCCTGAAGGTCATGCTCCATTCTCCTATGGCCCATGTATTCTCTGGAGTACATCCCTTTCCCCTACCTGTCTCCCTCAGGTGGCCCTCATGGCACCTCATACCTGCGCCACGCTCTGCTTTCCCAAGGAAATCCTAATGCTGTTTTTTGAGGACAAGAAGTGACTGGTGAGATGGCAGGTCGGGGATACCAGGACCTGCTGCTGCCTCCTGCTGGCAGCTCCTGGGCACAGGGACGCTCACTCTGCTTGCCCAGGAGTAGGGCCTGCTACAGAGCCCGGAGGCACAGTTTCTAGCTCTTCTGGACCTCAGGCAGGTTTACATTTTACTGTAGATTTGTCTTGTCTCTTCCAGGGACTGTTTATCCACTATCCACCCCCTGGAGCAATGTGCCACAGGACATTAAGCAACATGGGCACTGCTGGGGTGCCACATCTACTCTATCCTCGCCCAGCCTCCTGAGGCTGTCTGGTTTTGACCAGACATGCTACCTCTGACTCTGGGGACAGGTGACCTTCTAATACAATACAAGGAAAAATTTCATGTGGAATTAGGGATTCTAGCTCAAGCTCCTGTTTTATCTGATTTGAGTTAGGGCCAGAGTTGAGATGGAATAAAACATAGAACCTCGATATGGGGCAGTCACCCTCCTCCCCACTAACCTGCACCAGGAAGGTGCAAAAATCCAGTGTGGACAGCCTCCAATTTCCCAGAAGAACCCAAACATCCAGCTTTTTAGGTGAAATGCCTGCTTTTTACATATTGGCAGCTAACTTCAATTTTTTCTTTCTCCTCCCCCATAGTATAGTAAACACGGTCGCTTGCCAGCGTCACACCCTCTGCCTTGGGCAGAGATTCCTTGTCTCTGAACTTTGTGTTACATCTCTCTGAAACGGGTTTACAATACGACCTCACAGAGTTGTGAGACTCCAACTGCGCTAACCACACGCAGGCTTCCCGGGCTTTCCAGCTGTGTGTTAGTTTTCTCTCCCGGGGAGCAGTAGCTGCCTTTTAGTGCCCCCATGATTTTCTCCCATGTCTACCAGCATGTATTACTTTCTTCAGTCTTCCCAATCCCCAAGTGGGCTTTCGTCTAGGAAAATGACCTTAGTGGAATTGAGAGTAACGAGATTAGCTCCTCAGCTGCTTCTGGTATTAAAGCCAGCATCTTCTGAGGCAATGGGCTCAAGAAATCTAGGTGGGATGGGATATAAGAAAGAGCAGCCTTTATCTCTTAACAGTCCTTTCAGAAAAGCTTGGTCCCTGCTAACCACTGACTTTTACATAGAAATTTGAGGGTCCAATCAAGGAAGGCAGCTCTGAATTGAGGGTGGCTAAGAGAACAAGCTGCCTCCCTGAAAGACCTGTGACATCTGTGCTGACTGCAACTGGGAATCGGCATACATCACCCTCAAGAGAACCTTCTATCACTGAGGCCCGTGCCGACGATGCCAGCCTGAGCCTCATTTTATCAAGATCCTTGCAGATTCTTCCAGATGCAGAAAACTGTCCAGAAGGAAGATGAATGGAAATGCTACTTCTGAAGCCGGGTGAGCAGCAGATAAAATCATTGCCTCCCCAAGAACCCATGTGTCACCTGATGTCACTAGTTAGCCTAACTCGTGAGCTCCTGGGGCACAATCGTCACACCCAAGAGGACTTATAAAATTCTAGAACACAGATTCCTCTCTGTTTCTGTCTCTGACCACATTCAAGAAACTCTTTGAAGGTTTATTCTTAACTTTGCAAAGTTAATTTCCTCATGCTGGAGGGGAGTTCAGGAGAAATGACACCCAGATTGTGTAATTTCCTCTTGCTCACAGCCAGTGTTCCTCCTTGGGGACGGAGGAGCAGCGCTGCCGCAGCCCTGGTGTGCAGCACTCGGGACTGTGTCTGAGGAAGATGGAGAAGCCTGCTTCTCAAGCAGGGACCCATCTGCACAGAAAACACAACCATGCTAGCCATTAACGAGCCTCGCAGAACCACCAAACAACTTCAAGACGTGCAGATGTGTTGCATCCGCATGAATCCATTTTGTTGTTCCATGTTGTTCTCCTTACAGGCTGGGTCTACAGAGCGTAAGGGGTGAGGACCCATCCTGGGGGACAATATTCAATCTGTTTATCTGGAACCTGTGTTAGCCCCAGGTCTCTGTATCTTTAAAGGCAGAATTCCCAAGAAGAACACAACATGGTTCTGCTTTTTGCAGCTGCTGTGGAGGGCCTCTGTGATTCTGTGATTTCGGCGAGGCTTTTCCTTGCTTTCACCAGATAGTCTATAATCCTCAGGTGGACACAAGATCCACAGCAGGGTTAGACCATCTTGAAAGCATCCAACATAGCAGGATTTGGTCAGTCTCAGCCCTATTGACCAAAATTAAGCCACCACTCATCCTAGGCCTGATTAGAGAGAGTATAAAAGCAAACACCTACTAGAGAGACAGGGGCCTACGTGGAAGGGCCTACCTGTTGGCTTGGAAACCAGGGGTGAAGGTGGGAACCTGGTGGAGTTGGTGGAGGACAGTCTGGGCCGGCGTCTTCTGAAGAAGCTCCTTAGCAGCCCACACTTCAGAGACTCTACCAGTGTGGTCTTCCCAGACCCTGAGTGGCCAAACAGCTTTAGTTTGATTCTCGGCTGGAGGTTCTGTGTGGGTCGCAGCTGCTGGATGAAGAGTCCTCGGTGTGTGTCCTGAACAAAGATGAAAGAGGGTCTGTTAGTCAAAGGAAAGAGAAGCCAGTCGCAAATGCTGATTCACATGGTTCTGAGACTCTGGGCTGCTTCCTTCCAGTCTACAAACTTTTTTCTTTTAAAAAATTTGAGGTGTACTTGACGTATTAGTTTCAGGTACATAACACAATGCTTCCATACTTGTACACAGTGAAATGAAGTCCACTATAAGACTCTACAAGAAGCTCCACACATCACCATGATAAAATGTTCTTCTTGTCGTGAGAATGTTTTTCTCTAAGCAATTTTCAAATATGTAATGCAGTATTATTAACTAGAGTCACCATACCATACATTGTACTGTAACAGGAAGTCTGGTCAGCAATTTTTACACATGATGCATCTTGTTCTATCCCTACTGCACTTGAAGTCAATTCATTAAGCTGCCCATAACACACAATTCACCATTTTAACCATTCTACAGTGGATCATTCAGAGAGTTAACCACATTTACAATGTTGGGCCATCATCACAGGCATTTTCATCACCCCAAGGAAACACCACACCCATTAGTGTCACTTCTTGCTTTCCTCTCTGCTCAGCCCCCAATCTGTTCAGTTTCCATGGACTTGCTGACTTCCACTGAATTTCAATGCATAATGAATCGGATGGAACAATTCCTATGAAGAGATCAATTTCAAAGTGAAACAGCGGTTTCTCGGCTATAGGGGTTGACACCCCAAAGACATCTTTATTATGTTTGTCACGAAATGTATGGCGATTCAGTTTTCTTCCATGTATTGTTGCAGGTCTTATATTAAGTCTTTAACCATTTAGAATTTGTTTTTGTGCATGAAATTAGAGAGTGACCCAGCTTTACGCTTTGACCAGTAGCCATCTGATTTTTCCCAGCATCATTTGTTAAAGAGGCTCTCCTGTCTCCAATGTAAGGTTATGGCTCTTTTATCGTAGAGTAAGAATTGATAGATGCTTGGATTTATTTCTGGGCTTTTGGGATTCAGTCCGTTCCACTAATCCATGTGTCTATTTTCCCCCAATACTACTGTTAATGATTCTTGCCTTATATTATATGGTTTAAAAGTCAGGTAATGTGGTACCCCAGTTTCTTTCCTTTTTTCTCAGCATTTGCTTTAGCTATTTGAGACCTTTACTGGTTCCATATACATTTTTTTAAAGATTTATTTATTTATGCATATAAGCTGGGGTACAGGCCAGAGGCGTGGGGCAGCGAGAGGGTTCACCAGAGACAGAGTGCGGAGCAGAACAGGTAGATAGACGGAAATACACTGCTGAGGGGGGCAGTGGGCGAGGCAGGAGAGGTCTGCCACGCCATGTCGGGGAATCTCCCTGGCTGAGTGTCGAACTCGGGTTGCCGCTGCCTCCAGCTCCACAGCGCAGCCCTCAACCGCTGTGCCACCAGGGAGGCCCTCCATATACATTTTATGTTTTTTTTTTTTGTTCCATCTCTTTAAAGAATATCACTGGTGTCTTTAAAAAAGATTTATTTAATTATGCATAAAAGAGCTGGGTTGTAGGCCAGAGGTGCGGGGTGGTGAGAGGATTCACCAGAGACAGAGTGGGGAGCAGAATAGGCAGATCTACTGAAGTACACTGCTGAGGGGAGCAGCGGGCAAGTTAGGAGAGGTCTGCTGCATGATTTGGGAAGCTCCCTGGCCAGGGATTGAACTGGTGCTTCAGTGGCTGTGGATAGCTTCATAGCACTGAGACTTAACCCTTTGTGCTACCAGGAAGGCCATCAGTGGTATTTTAATGGTGAATGAATTAAGTTTTTATATCACTTTTGGGAGAAGAGTCATATTGATTATATTGATTGCTCCCATCCATGAGCATGTGATGTCTTTCCATTTCCTTATGTCATGATAGAAATCCTATCTATAACAACATCTTGTAGCTTTTATTATGTAAATAATAAAGCTCCTCAGTTAGGTTAATTTCTAGCTGTTTGATTCTTTTTGATGAGATTATGAATGGAATTATTTTCTTCTTGTATATTCAATTTATGCTTCTTCTTGGATGGTTTTTATATGTTGATTTTGTAACTTGTCACTTTCTGGTATTCATTCATTATTTCTATGTCTTTTTTGGTGATGTCTTTCTATAAACAGTATCAAGTTGTCTGCAAATAACAATAATTTCACTTCTTATCCAGTATGTATTCCTTTTATTTTCATTGTTGCCTGATTGCTCTAGCTAATACATCTAATATTAAATTAAATAGGAGTGATGACAATAAGCATCCTTGTTTTGTTCCTGATCTTAAAAGGAAAGCTTTCACTTTTTCACCATTAGCATTATACTGGCAATAGGTTTATAATATATGATCTTTATCGTACTGAGGTAGGTTTCTTCTATTCCCATTTTGTTAAAAAAGTTCTTATCATAAATGGGTGCTAAATCTTGACAAATGTTTTCTCTGCATCTATTGCTATTACCATGTGACTTTAGTCATTCTATTTGTTGATGAAATATATTACATTGATTGATTTAAGCATATCAAACTACCCTTGCATCTGTGGGGTAAATCCGACTTGATCCTGATACATAATCCTTTCAATGTATTGTTCAATTCAATTTGCTAGTATTTTGCTGAGCATTTTCCACAATAATATTCTACAAGAATGTTGGTCTGCGGTTTTCTTGTGCTGTCTTTGGTTTCAGCCTTAGGGTAATGTTGGCATCATAAAATGTGATAGGGAACATTCCCTCTTCTTGGATTTTTGGAAATAATTTGAGAACAATGGGTTTAAGTTCTTTAAAGGTTTGAGAAAATTTGCTGAAAAGAATGAAGTCAGATCACTTGCTAGCCACATGCACAATGATCAAATGGATAAAAGATTTAGATGTAAGATCTGAAACAATGCAATACTTAGATGAAAACACTGGTGATATGTTCTATATCATCAATGATAAAGATGTTTTTGGAATATCAGCCCCTTCAGCAAGGAAATTAAGAATAAAAATAAACAAGTGGGATTACTTCAAACTGAAAAGCTTATATACAACTTTTATTTACACAAAAGTGAAAGAAAATACATGTATATTAAAAAGACATCCTACTGAATGGGAGAGATTATTTACATATTACACAACAGAGACAGGGTTAATACCTAGGATATATCTATATCTATCTACCTACCTACCTACCTACCTACCTACCTACCTACCTTATTTAACAATAAAATAACAAACAACCCAGTTATGAAATGTGAAGATTTGAACAGACAGTTCACCAAAGAATTGGTTAATTGGTCAGGAAGACCAATAGATAGATGGAAAAAGAGTTCATCATCACTTTTAACAGGGGAGATGCAGGTCAGAACCACAGTGAAATATCATCTCACATCCAGGAGAATGGCACTTATTTACAAGACCCAAACAGAGGCCTCCTTGGTGGTGCAAGGGGTTAAGTCTCATACTATGAAGCTATTGGCAGCCACTGCAGCACTAGTTCTATCCAGGCCAGGGAGCCAGCTCGCATGGCACAGCAGACCTCTCCTGTCTTGCCCTCAATCCCCCTGTTCTGCTCCCCACTCTGTCTCTGCTGAGTCCTTTCACTCCCTGCATCTCTGGCCTATACTCCAGCTCTTGTATGCATAAATATACAAATCTTTTTTTAAGAAATAAAATACCCAAACAGCAAATGCTGGAAAGGATGCAAAGGAAGATGAACCCTCTTACACTGCTGATGAGACTGTAAACTGGCACAGACATTCTAGAAAGCAATCTAGCTTTACTTTAAAAAACTAAAAATTGAAATTGTATATTACCCAGAAATCCTACATCCATTCAAAGAATAGGAAACCATCAACTCAAAAAATTACATATTCTATAATGTTTATTGCAGCATTATTTACAATAGTCAAGTTATGAAAACAACCTAAGTGACACCTGAGAGAGGACTGGATAGTAAAGATGTGGTATATTCATATAATGGAATATTATTGGAGAAATATCTGCTATGATGAGCTCATTCTAGGACTTAACTTCATTTTACATATGACCTAGAGAGCTTGGAGAGGCTAGGTTTAAAACATTGAGCTTTCCTAAGAATATAAACCACTTAATCAACTGGCTGAATAATAAATATCTTTCATGAACTCCTTCCCCCCCCCCGCCCCCTTCTGAATACCACGTCAGCACGCTCTGCAGCGTGCATCCCCACCCCAGTCGCTGGCTATCCAAAGCATGTGCTGAATTCAGTGATTCTGTGGCTGGTCGGAATAGCTGCCATTTCACTTTGTCTCCTCATGCCCTGTGCCCCGGCATTTACATACTGAGACACATTATATTTTACTATAAATATTTTCCTTTGGTGCCTATTACATTACAGTTGGAGAAATCTATTGGTCCTTTGAAATTTTGTGTAGCTATGTCATTATCTATGAATTTTATTTCAGGAGAATAAATCACTAAATTTGTATTATAAAACATTAGGTCATCCTGGCATAGAACTGTGGCCTTGGATACTAGTCCTTAGAACATGAGGTTCCCCTTATTCTGGTTTCTTCCTCTAACCTCAAATTTTCACAGATTTGTCTCAGAGACAAAGCATTGCAGAGGACTCAAAATACTGGGATAACTCGTCAGCAATCTCCCTGAATAATTACCTAACACCACAAAAGCTGAAAAGGTTCTGTTCTGAGATTCACAGGGTACTGCTAACAGAGGGCACTGCAATTCTCCATGACTCAGTCCCCCACTGCAGCTATGTTCATGGCCCCACAAAGCAAGCCTACCTCCCTCACCTTCAGAACCAGTCCCTTGATCTTTCCTATAACTCATGCCTAGCAGCTCACACCCCCAGGACAAGGTGAGCTTCTGATCTGCAGGCGGTGGTGTCCTGTGAGCATCACCTTCCATTGTGAGCCCTCCCTGCATGGATAAAAAGTTCCCCACCTGTTTGGTGACACACTGCTCGCCAGGACACACAGACCCTTGTGGGAACCAGGGTCTACATCTCCTGAGACCAGGAAAGGCAGAACACCTATTCCTGGTTTCAGTCCAATTACTGCAACCCAGAGCACAGCACACCTACTTGGTTTGTGGCTCTTAGCTGTCTGTTTCCTATCTTGTTGGTCTGGACATGTCGAATTTTGACCAACACGTCTAATCTGTGAGAAGGAATAAGGACATTCCTCATGCATGAGTCTCTCAGCCCCCTCCACTTTGAGGGGTCTAGAGCCATGGTATCCATAGGGCACTGCTGCTACCCCATAATGCTCCCAGAAGCCACTCTGAAGGAAGACTGGCTTGTTCTCACACAACTGAGAAAGGTCAAGTCCAGGCTTTGCTCAGCACTGCCTGAGACCGAGAGCACAGCTCCTTCCCTTCATCCCACACAGAGCAGAGGGGACCTGAAGCTGCTGGCAACCTGCTTGCCTGTTTTCTGAGAACCCCAGAAATGGAGGCCAGAGGGAAAAGGCGCACGGTGATGAAGACAGTCCTAAATCTAGTCAGGCTTCTCTCAAGGCTATGCCGTAAGTCTGTATACATGGCCCAGTTGGTCTGATTTTAATAACCCTTTGGGATCAATTTAGTGAAAGTCCCCCACACTTGATATCTGATCACCTGACCTACCACAGCAAGAATCATGTGGAGTCAGTGCATCGTGACACGGAAACTTCCCATTTTCCTGTTCCCTCAACCTCCCCACAAACAGGCTGTGACACCCTCCCAGAGGCACCGCTGTGACAAGGGGGCCCTGACATAAGTTCTCTTTCTACCTTCCCAACTGTCACTCAGTGACATTCAGACCCACCAGGCACATCACCACACACCTTCCCCTTTGTACCCTGCCCTGCTCCTCAATAAAGAGCCTTGCCACAGGGTTTCTCTGCTTTGCCCCACTTGGTTGAGGTAGTGCCCTGGGACCTCCCTTCCCATGCTTGTCTCTCTGAGGCCTGAGTGTAAAAATCTCGTTGCCTCCAAGTCTCCTCTTATCTCCCCTTGTAGTTGTACCTGGTTGACCATCCCATACAAGAATCCAAGGCAGCTGGTCTAGAAAGAAGGCTCAGAGCCTTGGAGTTTCCTCTGAGAATTTTCAGTGAATTTTCTTCCATTCAGTGAACCTCACCCTGCTCCTTGGCTAAGTATCTCCTCTTATCCTTGCTGGATGCCCTCACCGATCTCTCTGCCCTGCTACTAACCCAGAGGAAACCCCCTGACTAGACTCAGTTTTGCTGCTTGCACATGGCCCTGGGCTATTCTCTTTAGCCTCTGGAGAAGTGAAGACAGACACATTTTCAGTCTGCATCAGGACCTTCGGGCGTGTGACATCTCCCACCTTTCCTTGTGCTTTCATGCACATTTCTTACTTAAACCTCACAAGATGCCTTTCTGGTTCATGTGACTGTTTACCCTTTCAGATAAAGAATCTAAGGTTCAAAGAAGGCACTGGACAAGGCAAAGACAGAACTCAGCTCTACCTCGGCTGGCCTCTGAAAGGAAGGGGTTTCTCCAAAGCAGGGAGACAAAGGGATGGACAAATATTTGCATGTTAAATGCAGAGTCTCAAAGCAGGATGTGCCAGGTGAATTGAGGGCACTGAGACTATCCAAGTGGGGCATTTCCAGTTCTTTCCACTCAGAAGTCACTTCAGTCAGTGCAAGGCCTCCAGTGCAATCTTGCCAGGGGAACATCTCAATTTGAGGTAACCCCAAAAAAGTGGAATGAGAAGTGGCCCTCCCTGATCTGGATTTCATGGACAAAGAGCACAACTCATTTCAGCTCCTAATTTTTCCTGAGCAAATGAGTTTATTACTGACCTGTGTCATTTGTCTCAATGTCCTCGGGAAATGCAGAGAGGGAGGGGGGATTTAATTCTTTATCACAGACATAGTTTGAGCCTGTGCTCGCTCATCTCAGAATTGTTTGTTTCTCAAATAATAACTCTGTAAGAAATTTTGTCTTGTCCAGAAAAATACTACTTTCCTGGACTTACAGTTTGGCTTTTATGATATCCTCATTCTGGATAAATAACACACACATTCTCCAGTTTCAAGGTGGGGAAGAAAGGGTGGAAGGTGAGAGAAGGACCCAAGGCCAAATTGGGATAAAAGGGCCAAAAGGTCTCATCTCCCTCTCTGCCTTCACTCTCCTCCATACCCCTCACACCTTCCTTCTCACCAGAAACTGCTGGGTCTTCCTTGTCTTTAGGAAGATGAATAAATAAATCAGGAAACTTCTCTCCCTGTAAACTTTGACAAATTCTGCCGTTATCTTGAAAGGCAAGGAAAAGCAAGGTATACTAAGGAAATCTTTTTAAGGTCTAATTTTTAAGGAAATCACCTCTCTCTCCATGATGAACTCTCACCACTAGATGGTAGAGCAAGGCTGGGCTGGTGGCAATTTTCATAAATCAAAGTGTGGCTACTCTTCAAGGCCAACTAGGGTTTTACTCCCATGAGAGCTGGAGAAAGATAATGAGATTGTTCTCAATGAGCTCTAAAGGTGGTAGTGTTACAGGGCAGGGAGAGAGGCACCCCAAAACCCCCAAACCTGACTGCTCTAAATAGGTTCTGCCATCCGCTGCATCAAGACAAAACATAGAAGACCTTTAGTGGAAAGAAACTTTAGTACAATTAGTTTGCAGTACAGAAAAGACAAAGAATATAGTTTTCAAATCAAGCACCCAGTTACCCATCCTCTCCTGGGTAAAAGTCCCCCAAACGAGATTGGCCCAAGGCAAGGCCCAAAAGCCTGCCACACGTCTAAAGCACCTTCTGGTGGAGACCCATAGAAAAGGGTCAGAAGCAGTCAGACAAGTCTGGGAAGAGCAAAATCAAAATCAAGGGAAAAGCTGCCATTGTTAACCTCCCCACGGGTCTCTCAGCCACATCTGTTTCAACTAGTCCAGGACCAAGAAGCCAGTGCAGCTTCTTCACGTCTCTCTGCTCCTTGTGCCTCCTCCAGGCCTCCTTCTGGCTCTCCATCCTGCTTCCTCCCTTCCCCAGTCTCCTCTCCAGCTGCTTCTCTTCTCTCCTTAGCTCCACCCACTCTTGGGTTGGGCAAGGAAACTGGAACTTCCCCTTTTCCTGGGGACCACCCTCTTACAGTAGAATAGCAACTTCTTTGGCGAGAGAGGGAGCACAAAAGTCCAAGCAAGGTACATGCAGCATGCGCGCCAAGCCTATCCTACCCCCACAAGCACTGCTCACAAAGTCCAGGCTGGCCAGGCCCTCGCTGTGTAACACTACTGGGGAAGTCATTCTTTGAAATGTCCATTTGAAATGGTGTGTGTTTTGCTCCCTAACAACCCCCCCACCTTGGGTCCAAGCCAGCATGTATGGCTGGTGCACAAATGTGAAGTCTGGGGTCTGTGGCATGAGTCTTTCACATGCAGGACTGCCATGGTTGGGAAAGGAGGGAATCACAGCAGGAAACCTGGAAGAATCACAGTTCTAAACAGAACCAGGCCTTCTATGTGGGCATAAACTGTGTGTGTGGGGGAGAGGGAGAGGGAGACAGAGAGGGAGGGGTGGGCAAATGCAGGATATTTCTCAATTTGTTGGCTTTAACCAGGTAATTGAAACATTTACACAGGAATGTGGGCCTCGATTTGTGTTCTGCCTTTGAGCCAGGACAACTCTGGCCTAAGCACCATTATATCTCACGTGGCCACCAAGATCACCTCCTGGTGGTCTGGTTTCTCTGAATAGTTAGAGGAAATTCCTAAAACCTAACCCACATGCTTAGCACACTTGGACCCAGTCTCCTAAGAAGATCTGTAACTGGCTCGCATCTCCGAGTGGGTCTCCTTGGGCAGCATTCTCCACATCCACCACAGTGCTCCAGCCCTGGTGCCAGCCTGGTCGCCCCTCCTTTTGTAACAGGGTGGCCCCAAGGAAAAGGGAGAGGTTCCAGGTTCCTGTCCCACCCAAGGGAGGATCGAGCTGAGCAGGGAGGAGAAGCAGCTGGAGAGGAGACTGGAGAGGGAAGGAAGCAGGATGGAGAGCCCGAAGGAGGCCTGGAGGAGACACAAGAAGCAGAGACGTGTGAGGAAGCTGCACTGGCTTCTTGGTCCTGGACTAGTTGAAACAGATGTGGGTGAGAGACCCATGGAGAGGTTAACTATGGCAGCTTTTACCTTGATTTTGATTTTGCTCTCTTCCTCCCAGACCTGTCTGTTTCTGACTCTTTTCTATGGGTCCCCGCTGGAAGGTGCTTTAGACTGTGGCAGGCTTTTGGACCTTGCTTTGGGCCAATCCCATTTGGGCGGACTTTTACCCACAAGGGGATGAGTAACTCTGGATGCTTGATTTGGAAACTATATTGTCTGTATTGCAAACTAATCGTACTAAAGTTTCTTTCCACTAAAGGTCTTCTATATTTTGTCTTGATGCGGTGGATGGCAGAACCTATTTAGAGCAGGTAGGTTTGAGGATTCTGGGGTGCCCCTCTCTCTGCCCTGTAACACTTTCTGGTCTATTTCCTCAAACACACTATTCTTTACTGCCTCAGGTTCTTTGCTCTCACTGCTCCCTGTCTCCCTGCTTCTCCAGGCTGGCTGCTCTTTCTTGTCCTTCAGGTGTTAGTTTAAATGTCATCATCATAGAGGCATCTGGTCAACAGCAGAAGTGGCTGCCACTCCCTCCTCCACTTCCTCTCACCTTCATCCTATTTGAACTCCCCCCACCCCTTACTTACACCAGTGACAACAAACCTTTCTACATGGCAGGTAATCTCTGTTGTGGCCACCATGGATCCAGAACCAGCCAGAGACAGTAGTAAGTGAAGGGTGTGGCTGTGTTTCAATGGAACGTCATTTACAAAAACAGCTAGTAGGCTGGCATTGGCTCCTAGGCCACTTGTTTGCCAACCCCTTCTTTTCCCTCGCTGATATTTTCTTGCTAATTGTTTATTGGCTGAGCGTTACCTCTTTTAATCACCGTGGCCTCTCTCGAACAGTTCATGGTACATGGTAGACACGTGAATAACTTTTAAAGAAATGTTTGGTTAAGAGCATTGTACTTAGAAGCCCTGACTTATCTGGCTTTCTGGTTTCCTTTCTTCCCACACCCTCCCGCCCCTCACAATTTAGCTTTCACTTTCTCATCAGCAAAGCTGCCTAAACACCAGCAGACTGATAGGGAAGACCATGGCAATCTGACAAAGGCAGATAAGAGGATGGAGTGGTGACCTAACTTTTCCCTCTTGGCAGGATGTAATTAGACTCAGCAGGGATGGAGCTGCAACTCTTAATTATGCAAATGCACTCTACTTGTGAATTTTAAATTCTCGGTAAACTTCCACTTTGACCTATTTTCCAAAATATTTCTGGACATTTTTCTTCACTGTCTAAGTCTTAGGTTTAGGAAAAGCAAAACTTTCAAAATCAACTTATGGAAAATCTGATTAAACGGGCAATCAAACAAAATAACACAAGGCAAGTCCCCAGCCCCCTAAAACTAGTACATTTAAATCAGATAATGGTGATAGTAAAAATAGAAGCTAATGTAAAATCTAAATGCTCTGCTTGTCTGTCATAATAACTCCTTTGTTCTAGGAGAAGAATTGGTTTGGCTAAGCAACAACCAGTTCTTGGGTAGGTTTGGAGGGGAGAAGTGCGTGCTTGGTTAGTAGTGGGATGAGCAGAGAAGGCAGTAGAAGGGGTAGTTCTCTTCTGTAATGTGAACATACCATAAAATGTTCTGAGAACAATTACCTCTCCCTCCAGCAGGCAAAGCCAAATGCATAGACTTGAAGTCTGACAGCGGTGCAGATGCACACACCCCCACCCCCCCGCCCCCCCACCCCGCCCACCCAGGAGCCTGATAAAGATTTAAATTATGGGTACCCAACCTTTTCCTACAGTGGTACTTTAGAAAGGATGAGGTTAAGCCCCAGTTTTGTGTTCCCTAGCCAGAGACTGATAGCATCAACTTATCTTTAGGTCAAAATGCATACAACTAGAAACCCACCTGTCAAGGATAATTCCATTTTTAATGTCAATGACTAAATGTTCCTTAATCTATAAACTAAATTCAAAATTGTGATTGCTAGAACAGTTCTCACTGAGTAAAGTTTGTCAGACTATTTCCTGGGTTCAGATCCTCACTCACTTTGATTACAAACTCTTTATCTTTATCTTTGATAATCTTTATCTTTGATAACAAACTCTTTATCTATCATTGAGTCTTTTATTTCAGTTAATAGTAAGAAGCTGATACCTACAACCCAAGAGTATCTGTGAGCGACTATAGACCTCCAAGCAATGGTTTGCTGGTAAATCAGCTTGCTTGAGGGACATAAGCTCTACTTGTTAGAATTTGTTGATCCCTATGGTGTAAATACCACCAAGGCTGATTTCAAGTCCCCAATATGATGGCGCCAGCACACATATGGGAAGAGATGCATATGGTGAGCTTCCCACACAGTCCCAGGGCTCCAACACACTAGTATGCTCAAATCACTGCGTGCTGGACTGGAGCAGAGCAGACTCCATCCGCCTCAAGTCTGCACTGTGCTCTTCCTCCCGCACCAGGGCCTAGGGCATCTGCACCCCCGTATGGCCTCATATGACCCCACAGGCCCACTACACTGCCTAATGAATGGAAATATCCTCTCACTCTGGTATATCCTCCACTGTCTCATGATGGCCAGCAAGATAACTTTGGTTCTATTTCTGGAAGATGAAGCTGCGTGGCTTCCCTGGCAAACATTGTTGAAGGCAAGTGAACTGACAGGAGAAACACAGGGAGCCTTGTTATTGTTAACTTGACCCTCTTCGAAACCAAATGGAACAGCAAGGCAATTTAAGGAGAACATTCTTGCCCCCTTTCCCCCCACACACTATAGATGTGTCCCTATAGACAGACACTGTTACCCATGAATGTGCTTAGGAGCCACAGAGGACAGGAGCCGGGGGTGGGTCATACATACAAAGACTGAAGTCACCCCAGAGGGTGTCAGAAAGTGTGTGGTGCTTCTACACTGAGTTGGGGAAGATGCTCGGAAATCCTCCAATCTGGAAGGACAGAAAATCTCACCCTCCCAAAATGCAGACAGTGGCTTGATGAGAAAATACTGAAAATATCGTAGAGAAAATGACCTTAAGAGAAAATTGGTGATAAGATAATCCTAAGTATATTTTACTCTCTTCCCTTTCCCCTGACCCCATTGTATATGGTTGTGAACAGTCTCTTCCCATAGATGATTTGAGTGATAATTGCAAATGATTCTATTTTCTTGACTTCCTATGCAGGTATTGACTGTTCCTACAGCAACTTACCATAGGCCCTTACTCATGCCTTCTCCAGGAATGCTATAGTACGTCTCAATTATTTTCAAGAATCAAATTCCAGGTGTCCCCAATTTCCCAGCAGTTATTTCTTTTCTTTTTTCTTAAGATTTATTTTTATTTATGCATAGAAGAATTGCAGTGTAGGCCAGAGGTGTGTGGGTTGAGAGTACTCACCAGAGACAGAGTGGGGAGAACAGGCAGATCTACTGAAATACACTGCTGAGGGGAGCAGCAGGCAAGACAGGAGAGGTCTGCTGTACCATATGTGGGTTAGCTCCCTGGCGGGGACTGAACTCATGCTGCAGTGACTGGCAATAGCTTGATAGCATTGACTTTAAGCCCTGCACCACCAGGGAGGCCCTCCAGCAGCTATTTCTTCTAGGATTTTTTTTTTCCCCAGTATGGTTAAAAATGTTTGACAACCAACTTCTTCCTATTTGGCTCACCAGGAAACTGAGGCCTAGCATTGTTTGAGGGAAGGACTAAACCAAATAAATACGCAGATCTCATTGAACACAGAGGCTAGAGACTCTGCTGAGAGGAACAAGGTCACCCCACAGAGTGGCTCACTGAGCTCATGCAAAGAACCACTTATGTGAGCAATCAGCACTAAAGAAATCCTGAGCCTACTTAGTGAGCACTGAAAGCAAACACTTCCATTTCAGGCCTGGATCTCAGTTCTGTATTAATGAGCAAGTTATTTAACCTCTGAATCTGAGTTTCCAACAGGAACATGTCCATTTCAAATATGCTATAAGATTACAGTGCCTGTAATCAAGGATTAAACAGTGATTGTTAGTAAAAGTAACTTTCAAGGGTACCCTGCCAGTTAACCTGTTGACACCCCAATATGTGCTCCCGGTGGCTGGGTCACAGGAGGGGCCACAGAAGGAACCTGTCGTTTCCCCAGGGCTCAATGACAGCAAACACACAGCGCGAACTGCTGCAGCACTGCTCTACGGGAATCGTTCCTATCAACCCATTTGACCTTTCATAGCTATCCTGTGAGGGTGCATTATAGTCACCCCATTTGACAAGTGGGGAAACTGAGGCACATAAATGTTACTCAGTTTGCCAGTTCACCTCTCTAGGAAGTGGCAGATCTGGAATTTGCACCCTGGCTATCTGACTCCTGAGTTGGACTCTCAGTCACTACCATCTATTTTGCCTCTCAAACCAAAGATGAGAGAGAACCTTTAATGGCTTCTGGGCACTAAGAGAAATATATCTATAATTTCAGGTATTAAAACGGCTTTCTTTGCCTTGACCTCTCCTTAGAGAAAAATCGCAGGTTAATGGTAAATTACAATACATTGTAATATTCCATCTGCCATCCCTCTTTAAAACCTAGACACAAAGAAACAAAGACACCAAAAAATCAGAGGAAGAAAACAAAGGAAACCCAGCACAGAGTTTCAATAGGCTAGGCAGGAAAACAGTCAGCCTTCCTTCCCTGAGGCTCATGGAACTGGTGCCACGGCAAGCTCCCTTTCATTTAGATTTCTAATTTTAAAAGTAATACAAGCACATTGCAGAAAATCTGGGAATTAGATGAAAGGAGCAGGAGCTCTTCACTCCAGCAATACAATATAATTGCCACTGTGGAGACTGTGGGTTTGGGTCTGGCTCCTTCAAGTGTTTGTCCTGAGCATTTATTCACTGTTTCAGTCCAGTCATTGTAACAGAGAAGCAGGCCTGCACCCAGTTTTGCAATCTATTTTTAAATAAAGGGAGGAACCATTTCTCAGGGGGAGATGGGCCACAAAACACAGCACAATCCAATGAAGAGTCTCATCACCTGCAGTGACTCATCTGAAGACTAGAGAGCAGAGGTGTGCAGCTGGTTTCTGCCTAATGCTAAGCTGGCTGGGGCCTCCCTAGTGGCATAAGGGGTTAAGGCTCAGCGCTATCAAGCTATTGCCAGCCACTGCAGCAAGAGTTTGATCCCCAGCCTGGGAGCTAACCAACACGATGCAGCAGACCTACCTCTCCTGTCTTGCCCTCTGCTCCCCTCAGCAGTGTCTTTCAGTAGGTCCTGTTCTGCTCCCCTCTCTGTCTCTAGCAAATCCTCTCAGCGCCCATCCCCCCCATCTTCCCCCCACCCCCCCAACCCCCCGCCTCTGGCCTAGACCCCAAATCTTGTATGCATAAATAAATAAATCTTTTTAAAAAAAACAGTAAAATTAATAGTAAAAATGGGTGTTCATTGAGTTTGTGGAAAGGCCAGATTTTATCTCAATTTCTTTTTACTTTCAATATCGATGGAAAGTATAATGGGGATACTGATTTAAAACTGCCCTTGTATTGCGACACATTGTCTAGAAATGTAAGATTACACTTAAATGCAGGGCTTACTACTATGAAATCCAGCAAAAGTCAGAGGTTGCAAACTTGTGGTGTCTGAGCCAATCTGACTTGGAGTTGTGTTACTGGGCAGCTGTATCATTTTAAATAAGGTGAAATTTAAAGGTCAGGAAACTTTATGTGAATGATCTTTATTGAGGACTATCAGGTTCCCCCCTCCCCCTTTCGTTTTACTTGTAAACAAGTTTACTTGTTTTTCTAATCCAAATTCTTGCTCCAGATGAGACAGTCCAGAAGGTACAGAATAGAAGGTCAGCCCAATTTATTTACATATTTACCATAAGAATGTAGGTAGAGGCATTTTCCCAAACTGATCTCTTTCTGGAATCCCCCAAATAGAGGGGAGATTGGACCCCTGCAGAGGCCTAGGAAGTTTCATCCCCAATTTCTGCCCAAACCTTAATGGACAGTTCAGAGACCTCAAAACACCAAGGTGTGAAAATGAGTTATATCCTCCTCCCCACCAAGTCCATCCTAAGCACTGAGAAAGAAAACTATTCGCATCTATGTGTTCCCTCCCCATCTTCAGCCAGCACCATGGGGGACTGAAAATTCAAACTTTCAGTAGCTGTGCGAGTTAAGACTATCATTCCTCTCCCAGGCACTTTTCAATTTATAAGGCAGAAACATTGCGGCGTACTAAGGTACCCAGAGCTTACTTTGGAAGATACCTTCTCAATAGCACTTAAAAATATCAACTGAGTTGGTTTTTTTTTTTCATTTCAATAAACTTTACTTTTTGAAAAATTATATGATTATCATAGGAAATTTGGAGAACACAGTAATGTTCAAAGAAGAAAATAATTACAATTGCAAAATCTAAAAAACTCTATTATTGTTCACATTTCCTTCCTGGATTAAAAAAAAAAACAGTTCGGGTTATTTATCTTGCTTTTAGATGAGTTGAACCAGTTTAAAATTTCTTTTTCCTGTAATTTTGATATATTTGCTGCTTTGTTTTAGCTAATACGTCCAAATGTTTTTTTTTCTTTTGACATGGACTGATAAACCCTGTGGAAAAAAAAAAAGACTGTCTTCTAGACTACACCCTGTAATCTGTGCCACCATAGATATGGTGAAATAAAAATTGAAAGGGGGGTTTATAAGAGGATGGTCCTCAGGAAAGGGGGGTGTCCCAGGCTCCCTGCCCCACCCAAGGGAGGGTGGAGCTGAGCAGGAGAGATAAGAAGCTGGAGAAGGAGATTAAAAAAAAAAAGGAAAAGAAAAAGGAAGGCAGCAGGATGGAGAGCCGGAAGAGGCACAAGGAGCAGAGACACGTGAAGAAGCTGCACTGGCCTGGACTGTTTGAAACAGATGTGGGTGAGAGACCCGTGGGGAGGTGACAGTGGCAACACTGATCTTGGTTTAGATTTTGCTCTTTTCCTCACAGAATTGTCTGGCTGTTTTTGACCCTTTTCTAGGGGTCCCTGCCGAAAGGTGCTTTAGACTTGTGGCAGGCTTTCAGGCCTGGCTTCTGGCCAATCCCATTTGGGTGGACTTTTGCCCACGAGGTGATGGGTAACTTTGGGTGCTTAGTTTAGAAATTATATCCTTTGTCTTTTCTGTGTTATCACACTAATTATATTAAAGTTTCCTTTCCACTTAAGGTCTTACATGTTTTGTCCTGATGCAGCAGATGGCAAAACCTATTTAGAACAGGCAGGTTTGGGGGTTCTGGGGTGCCACTCTCTCTGCCCTGTAATATTAGCATTAAACTTGTTACTAAAACCTCTTCAAAAACATTTTAATATTTAATAGTCAAAACATCTATTCTATAGCTGTATGAGAATTTACTAAATGTTATTATTGGTCATATGATATTCTCAATTTTTTATCACTGCTTTATAAATAACACTACAGTGAACATCTTCATGCATAAAACCTCGCCCGCTCCCTCACCCCAACTGTATCTCTTTCAATCCTTTAGGATAGAATCCAAGACACAGAGTTCAGAGTCTAAAGGATGTGACTATTGAGAGTCTCTAGACATACTGCTATTGAAAAGGTACACTGGCACTGCCATCTTTTTGTGTTTCCATAAACCTCAGAGCAATGATGTGCACTCAGCTGGGGCATACATGATACCTTGGAGCTCCGACACTAAAGACAGAAGCTGAGGGTCGGTTTCTCATTTCTTCTGTACTTTATGAGGAATGAGGGGAAGCATTATTACATAGAGGAAGGAATCTAAACAATTCCCAAGTCCTGATACAAAAGAAGAAAGTGGGTGGGTAGTTTATGCATTTATGCAAATTGATATGCAAACCACAGGACAGGACCAGATGCTTTATGGTAGCACCTGTGTGTCCAAATCCTTATTTCCTTCATATTTAGGGTTTACAAGGGAGAAGACAGAACTTTCCCCATAAAAACAGACAATTTCAGACTGATAAGCAGAATTTCTCACCTTTCGGAGTTTTGCAAGGAGAGCTGCTACATGTTCATGCTGTTCTGATTTAGCAAGGTCTTCTGCTGTCTTTCCATCCTGTTGGAGAAAATTGACAATTTTTTTTCTTTGCAACAAAGAACTGTTTTCCATGTACTGACTGCATCCTCTGAGACACAAAGAAGCTCAACAGGGATGACAAATAAAAAAGGTAGGCATATATGCCTATCTCTTTCTGTGGAATCCTTATTTCAGTAGATTTTCCAGGAGAGGTAGATAAGGTAGGAAAACATCATGGTGTCTTGAGGTTCAATAATGAGATGTCTCAGGCTCACAGGCTTTCATCAAACTCAGTATCTCATTAGCAGGCAGATTACTCCATGTTCTGAGCGTCTTTCCAATTAGGCAGACAATAAAAACTGTCATTAAGTGCCAACTTCTAGTTAGTGCAAGCTAATGTCTTAAAATCCTTTCATGGACAAACCTCAGCACTCATGTCATGCTAGTTACAGCTAATTGCTGTGAAATTCAAAGAAAAGGCTATGTTTTATAGACAGTTTTGATTTAAAGTTTTCAGTGAAGCTAAAAGGAAGAATCCAAAGCACTTCAGGGTTTGCTTTTTTAGACCTTCTTAAGGTTGTTCAGCCACTTAATCTATGATAAAATATATTATGAGTGGGGTTTGGGGTTTGCTTTTTAATTAGAGAATTTTCAGCCTTTTTCATACCAAAGGAATTAATTTCTGTTTCTATGCCATGAATATGCAGGCAGATAATGGCTAACATTTATTGAAGGCTCCTAATCAGCCATGCCTGATCCAGTTCTTAGTACTTTGCATTCATTATCCCTCAGAGTTGCTCCTGGGGGGGTGGGGGGAAAGAGACTGTAAGAACTATTATGGTTCACAATCCACTGACCCCTGAGGAAAAAACAGGTGTTTAAGGACTGTTGCAGTTTTAGAAATCATTAACAATTTAAAAGTAGAAAAGAAGCAATTTCCGAATAAATGAAAGCTTAAAAACAAAACAAAACAAAAACAAGGACAAGAAGCATTTGGTCTCAATGTTGTCAGTAATGGTTCAAGTTCCATTCCCATGGAAGCTAGGGAAACTCAAATCAATGTAACAGCACACCTTTCAATTCAACGCAAGTCACAATCCAAGTCACACAGGAGGGAAAAGTCCCATTAAACTAGCATTTCTTAAGCTCAGAGCTACTGACATTTGGACAGGGTAGTTTTCTGCTGTGGATGGCTGTCCTGTGTGTGTCCTGTGTGGTGTTCCACAGCATCGCTGGCTTCTACCACTAGATGTCAGTAGCATTATTCCTCTTTCCCCATTTGAGACAACTTGCATGTAGTGTCTTTAAACACAGCCAAAGGGGGTGGGGGAATATAACTGTCTCTTAGGCTGCCATTGAAGCATGTTCCAGGAGGCTCACTTTATAATCAACCCTGCTGCCCACTTCCTTCTGCACCCTTAAAATCCTAAAGTGTCTCAAATGAACAGGGAAGGGCTTATAGTTTACTTTAGTGTGAATTAGGTATCTTGCCACACACTACATCCCCAAAGAAAAAGCCAAGCCAAACTGCCCAGTTTTTTTACTGACATGGTAAAAAAAAAAAAAAAAAAAAAGGCCTTAATTTGGAGGTTCCCAAACACCATCACACACTGGAATTGTTACCTATATGCTTCTGCTAAGGGGAGGTACCATTTTCCTAACCCCACGTACATGGAGCCACTGTGAACTACAGGTCTCAGTGTGTCATGAATAGGACTTCCTAAGCAGGGGAGCTATTGGAACTCAGGGTGGAGATAAACATCCATGCTTGGTATAAAACACCACCAATGGGCCGGGGAGATCTTGCTTCTGCAGCCCCAACCTGCACCCTGGAACCACATGTTGGCAGGACAGATGGTACTTGACCGTGTGTTGGCTAATTAACGCTGGTATTTGATTGTTTGTTGGCCAATTAACGCTATCTCCCTCTCTCTTTCACTCCGCTTCCCACACCCCAGCTGCCTTTGTAAATAAGCTGCTTTTTTTTTCTTAATTTCTCTCTGTGTGTCTGCTTTTGGGTTTTGTCCTGAATTTGTCAGTGCACAGGTGAGCACTCACACCCAGGTCCCCTGTTTCCCTGGGGCTGCCCTGGAGAAGAATCAGTGGGGATTGTTAAGAGTTCCCATTGCTACACTCCCAGCTGGAAAAAATTAGTCTGGGGTGTGACCCAAGCACAAGGGTTCTAAGAACAAAGTTTGGGAAACCACTGCAACAGAGTTTGGGTATCACTACCCAAGGAGGACAAAATCTGAGCCTCAACTTAAATCTTCCATATCTGTATGCCTGACTACAAATATTTTTTTCTCTCAGAGACTTCTTATCTGCATATTATACAGGTATAGGACATGCACTGACAAAAGTACTCTCCACTGGAAAGGCTCTTGAATGACAGGAAAACCAAATCAACAATACTTTCTTACGTTTATGTAGCACATTACAGTTTGCAAAATGTATTATTCGAAAGGACAATTTTCAGACTTTCAAAAGAAATACCTGCCATAATGGAACTCCGGCAGGTTCTGAGCAGGATCACAAAGGTTCTTACAAAATTTCACTGAGCATAACTTTTGTTCATGTTCTATATTTAAAAAATCCTTTAAATGAAAGATTGTAAAAAGGAAGGTAGAGATCCTGGGGTCTCTGCCTAGGATTAGAGGACAGATTGTAGAGGGTAGAGGAGGGGCAGGAGACAAGGAAAAAGAACAAGACATTCCAAATTATTCTGGCTGAGAGCAAACTGGGAGGGGCAAGGCTAGGGGACACTGGGGCCAAGGCTAAGGATGGAAAGAAAGGACTCGCTCAGCAGTGAGAATAATGCTTGCAGAGGGGAAGGAGTCGCCTCTGTGCCGTCCAGTAAGGCAGCAGCCCCTCACCACATGTGTCTACTCAGTGTTTGGAATGTGGTCCAGGTCAGGTGTGCTATGGGTATAAAACAGACACGAGATGTCAAAGACTGAGACCAAAGAATGAACTAGCTTAATAAGTTAAAAATACTGCTTATAGGTCAAAGGGGTGATATTTTACATGTCTTGTGGTAAGTAAAATATATTACGAAAATTAAGTTCCTGGTTTTTTTTTTTTTCCTTTTTTGGATGTAGCTTTTAGCAAATTCAGAGTGACAATGCAGCACATACTGTCACCCTAGTGAAGATGTCCTTAGCATGGAATGATGTGTCTATCAGTCTTGCCCATCTTTTTTTTCCGGGTTGCTATTTTGTTGTTGAGTTGCATGAGTTCTTTATACACTTTGGAAATCAACCCCTTGTTGGACTGATGGTTTGAAAATATCTTCTCCCAGTCTGTAGGCTGTTTTGTTTTTGTGGTGGTTTCTTTCTCAGTACAAAAGTTTTTTAGTTTGATAGTTATATTTATTTTTGCTTTTTTCCCCCTTGCTGTTGGAGTTGTGCCTCCTATACATCTCTGAAATTGATGTTTGGGTGATGATATCACCTGTTTTCTTTCATGTATTTTATGATTTCAGGTCTTAAATCCAAGTCTAATTCAAATTAATTTTTGCGTATGAGTTATGTAATGATCTAGTTGCATTTTTTCTCCAAGTTACCAACAAACATTTGTTAAAGAGGCTTTCCTTTCTCCATTGAATGGTCATGTCTCCTTTGTCAAAGATCAACTACCCATGCCTGCATGGACTCATCTGGGTTCTCTATTCTATTCCATTGGTCTATGTTTTTGTTTTTGTTGCAATACCATACAGTGTTGATTACTAACACTGTGTAATACAGTGTGAAGTCAGGAAGTATGATACCTCCACTTTTCTCCTTTTCTCTCAGGATTGCTCTGACTCTTCTGGGTCTTTCGTGGTTCCATACAAATTCTAATATTGTCTGTTCTATTTCCTTGAAAAATGTCATTGGTATTTTAATAGCCACTGCGTTGAATCTTCAAATTGTTTTAGGTAATAGGAGAGCCCTAGTTCTTCACTCTTACTGGCCCCATCCATGATATATATGTACTGCTGTGCCTCTTCAGTCTGATTCTATTCCCTTAGACTGTAAGTTCCTAAAAGTGGGGAAGATGGCCTGTCTTGGACTGATTGCATTTCCTAGTCTTAACTATCTGGTGTAGAGTCCCTGGTTAATATTTATAGAATGAATAAATGAGTCGATCAATGAAAGAGACTATGTGAAGTAGACTCCAAGGTACCAATGGGCAGGAGAATAGTAATCAGAGGATGCGCATGTGTAAGGAGTTGGCTAGGGTGTGAGAGCAAGGAGATATACCTGAGGTCTGCCTGATGAAGAGGTCATGGGTAGGAAGTAAGGAAACAGCTGATGTGAGGAAGCAAAGGGAAACCACTGTGGGCAAAGAGGTGACAGAGATCCTGGTCCCAGGACCCAGCAGAGGACTGAGGGCACACATTTTAGTGATGCCCTCACCCACACTTTGGGGGTTTGGCAGAAGTCAGCTGTTGTCATCTTCAAAGCCATCCTTAACAGTTCATTTTCTTTGAGGCAACATCTTAACAAAACATTCTTTTTCTCATAAAAATGCACATAAATATTCTCTCAGGTAAATTTGAGCGTGCAAAGACATGGGCAGGGTGTGGTAATGGCACATCAAGCCCAGAGGTCCATGCATGGCTCTGTGTGGGTTTGTGATGGGCGAGGAAGCACCCTACGAAGAGGATAATCCCATGTAGAGCACTAGCAATGACTGGGACAGCAGAAAAGCCCAGCCAGGGGCTCAGGGATGCAGAGAACAGACCCAGCATGTGTGGGGAGAGAATGATATCAAGGTACGATTAGAGAAGGCAGGGAAACAATGTTTAGAGCAGGAATCAGCATATGTTTTCTGTGAAAGGCAAGCTAGGAGATCTTTCGGCTCTGTGGTCCAGCAGGTCTCACAACTGCTCAATTGACACTGTAGCATGAAATTGAGCATGGACAATGCACAATCTGTGAGCATGGCTGTTTCCCAATAAAACTTTATCCATAGAAACAGGCAGCAGACTAGACTTGGCCCTGGGGCCATAGTTTGCCACCTCTCTATGACTCTCCAGGAAATGAGGCCCACTTCACCATATTTTACAGCCACCATATTTTAAAACTCCTTATAGAAATGCTTTATGTCAGCGAAGCTTTTGTGGATTTCAGGAATGCCCCATATGACAGGATGGAGAGTCAACTCATTGTTGAGCCAGAACACTCAAATGATATTTTAATGAAGCAATAAACAGCAACCTTATCTCATTATTTGCCATGTCTTTCTTCTTTGATATTTCATGAAATGTGAATCAAAGGTTTTCTTCTGCAGGAAGGTGTCAGGTCTGGAATGAGGAGTGGGGAACAAGAGGAGCTGGAGAAATCTTATTTAAAAATATTTTGGAAGGAAGGGGAGAAGAAATTATTAGTAAAACAAAAAGCCCACCTACTGAATGGGAGGAAATATCTGCACATCATACATCTAACAAAGGACTGATTTCCAAAATACATAAAGAACTCGTGCAAGTCTACAAAAAGAAAATAATCTATTAACCCTAATCCAAAAATTGGCATAAGACCTAAATAGACACCTCTGGACAAAAGGCATACAGTATGACGGCCAACAGACACATGAGAAAATGCAAATCAAAACTACAATGAGATAACACCCCACACTAGTGAGAAGGGCCCATATCAAACAGACCAAAAACAACAAGTGCTGGCGAGGGCACAAAAAACAGGAGCTCCTGCACACTGACGGTGGGCACGTGCACTGGTCCACTCTCTCTGGAAAGCAATATGGAGACTATTAAACACATTAAAAACAGACCTACCATATGACTCAGAAATTCTGCTCCCATTTTGTGTTTAACCAAAGAATATAAAAACACTAAATTAAAGGGATATATGCACTCCTAGGTCACTGCAGCCCTATTTACAAAAGCTAAGTCGTGAAAATAGCCTAAGTACACAAGGACAGAGGTGTGGATCAGAAAAAGATGGTACCTGTATACATAGCACAATACTACTCAGCTATTAAAAAAAAAGACTAGCTCTTGTCATTTGGGACAATATGGATGGAACTGGAGAGGAAAATGCTAAGTGAAATAAGTCAGAAGGAAAAGGCCAAATATTGGATGGTTTCACTTACATGTGAAATATAGAGAAACAAAACAAAGGGTCAGTCAAAGCCAAACCAATAATAAACCCTTGACATCTGACTGCAAAACTGAGGCAACCAGAAAGAGAGGGTGACGGGCTGGGAGTGGGGGAGGGAGTGGGCCTAGTGGAACATGGTGGAAGACTACTGAGGCATTGGTAAAAGGCATATTGTGTAAATATACATTTGCAGAGGTTGAAACCCATGACCGGTAGAGCATGTAGATACAACAATGTAAAGCAATTTTACTTCATAAACGTATTTGAAAAAAATAAATTAAAAGTAGTAACAAATGCGGCCTCCCTGGTGGCGCGGCAGTTGAGCGCTGCGCTGTGGAGCTGTCGGCAGGGCACGATGCGAGTTCGACGACCAGCCGGGGAGAGTCCCACATGGTGGGGCAGACCTCTCCTGCCTCGCCTGCTGCTCCCCTCAGCAGTGTGTTTCTGATCTGCCTGTTCTGCTCCCCACTCTGTCTCTGGTGAGCCCTCTCGCCGCCCCACGCCTCTGGCCTGTACCCCAGCTTGTATGTATAAATAAATAAATCTCTTTAAAAAAAAAAAAAGAAAACAATTAAAAAAATAAATAAAGGGCTTGCATTCAAAAAGCTCTGCTTTAAAAAAAAAAGTAGTAACAAATGATGTTTGTTTTTTATGATGTTTAAAAAAAAGTTATTTATAAAAAATAAAAATGCTTTGAAGAAAATTTAAAAAAATAGTATTTTGCAGGTCTAACAGCAAGGCCACACTTTTCAACAAGAGAGAACAACTCTGGTCAACTGCTCCCTACACTCTGAGAGTCCTATTCTCCCTCCCTGAAACCCACAGAGCCCCCAGTGCCCTGTTGTGGAGGGAGAGAATTTAGGAAATAAAGGAAAAGCATCTAAATAAAAGTGGGCACCTAGATAAAAAAGGCAACAGCATTGTGTGTGTAATACAGGAAACAAAAAGTCAGTGTGAAGGAGTAGGCGCTCCTGGCAGTGTGGGTCTGTGTTTGTGTGGGCAAATGTTTATGTAACTACAGTGGAAGAGCTGAAGCCTAATAGCAGCTTGTCTGCTTTGAAACACAGTAGCCAAGCAATACCTTCCCCTGGTGCCACTGAGGGCAAGGACGTCTCCACTGCTTCTCCTGCCAGAAGCATCACTCACCGAGGTCAGTGCCTCCACATTGGCTCCTGTCAGACAGAGGTAGCGGACCACATCCAGGATCCCATTGTTGGCTGCGAGGTGCAGGGGCGTTCGTCCATACTGAAAGAGACAAGAGAGACACAAGGATTCCTTCTCAAGGTTGTTGCTAAGGATGACATCTATGGAATCTGCCCCACAGGGTCAGCATCATGTAAGGGATCTAGGACCCACCAGAAAGAAATGGGAGGCACAGCCTCCATACTCTGGAAGCGTGCTATGTAGTGAGGCAAACAAGCCAAGCAGAACATTTTCAAGTATTTTTCAGTTAAAAGACTAACTGAAAGGATGAAAGAGTGGGAGGCTTATCATATGATTGTTAAATAGTTTCCTGCTGTGCTGGCAGAAAGGAGGCATGAGTCAGGGCTGTGGGGGGCCCCAAAGTTCCAGTGAGATCTGCATCACAATTCAAATTTGGATATGGCAAGGGAAGAAGGGATGGAAGATCAGCCTCTTAAGACACTAATGAAAAACCTCAAGGTCATCTCCACTATTTTTATGCCTGTGATTTCCCAAACTACTAACACACCTCAGGGCACTGCTATGAAGCCACAGGGTTACCAAGAAGTATTTTAAATTTTTGATGGAACCAGAAAATGTGGACACCAGGTGAACCACTAAATCCAGGTAGTTCAGAGTTTCAGCAATAGATTGCCTTTCTTTCAAACACACCACGTCTTTGCATAGCAGGGATATGGGCTGGGGTGCTTGGCAGGGGCTGTGATAAGAAGCAAATATCTTGAGAAAATCAATGTATTGATAGAACAGGAAATAAGGGTCATGATGTCCAATCTGAGTCCAAGGTTTGAACAGTAGTGAGGTGCCCAAAAAGACACACACATACTGCTACTACACAACTGTGGTTATGTAAGAATGAAACAGAAACGTGTTATCTTTCGGTTTATGCAGATCATTTTTTCTCCCAATAGCCATTAAGTTTTTAAGACACAAATACTAAGTTGTTTGGACTGAACTACATAATGAACAGAACTGCTGGGTATTTCTTGTGCCCTGGTGGAGACATGAAAAAAATTACTGAGATGCTACATATGTCATCAACTGACACAATGTTGTCTTAGTTTTATGTTTTGGCAACATAAGTTTTTGTTATGAAGTTAACAAATGCTCATTTAGGCTATCCAAATAACATAAAAGGATATAGTAGGAAACAAAAGTCCTCCTCCCCGACTTTCTCCCTACCCCCAGAATCCCTCCTCAGAGATTTCTCTATTTATACTCTGGTATAGGTCCTTCCAAGTTTTTAGCCATGAATTCATAAAAAGAAATAATTGGAAAAGACTTGATGATATCTGATCTTGTGTCACTTCCTTTACTTGTTTAACAACAGACTCTGAATACTTCTCCATGTATTTAGCTAAATCTATTACATTTTTAATACCTAACAACATTCAATATGTGAATATGCCATAATTCATTGAGCCATTCCACTGAAGATGGATACTTACGATGGTTCCAGTTCTTTGGCATCATAAATAATGCTGAAGTGTGTGTTTACTGTTTTGTCTTTTATCCAGTGATTTAGAAATCAGATATAAAGTTTTCAAAGATCTTAGCGGTAAAGTGAGAAGGTAAAGAGGAAGTTTTGGAGATCTGGATGAAAAGTTTGGATGCATGTGTAAGAAAGATCATCTTGGTTACGGAATGTATAATTCTATAGAAATGAAGGACAATGAAGAGAAGCATGTTGAAGAAAAAGCACAGAGACCTTTATACTTTTGAAGGACCCCAATTTTTGAAATTAGAATTAGAATTCAATTAGAATTAGATTCAGGGTCTTTTATCTTCTGAATTCAATGTCCCTTTTCAGCTCTCTTTTCCCTTTCTCATACATTCTGTCATTCCTAAATATCTATATAACAGGGATCCAGAGTCCCCAAATACATACCGCCCCCCCCCACATGCTTCTTTCCCCTTTTGTGTATCGAAGTTCTGATCATTTTAAATGATCACCCTGAAAAGCTTTTCCTGGTTTCTTAATTGTGCAGATGTCTGTGTTTCCCATGGCAGTGGGAAAACTGAGATGCTGTTATACTGAAATATCCGTGAGTCTGTCTAGAAGGAACCCGGGGGCAAGAACCAGGCACTCTGCCATGCACAGGTCCCTCACTTCACGCTGGCGCCATTGGAGATGGACACCGAGATGCCCGCCAGCCACGGCCTTCTCCCTCGTGTTCCTGGTTCTGTGTGTGCACATGGTCTTGTCTTTGGGGGGCATGTGTGTATCTTCATTACCAAGAAGCGCCGACCCAGGAAGAAACAGTTCCCCTCCTCTTGTGTTTTTTAAAGATTTATTTATTTATGAACACAAGCTGGGGTGTAGACCAGAGGTCAGGGGGTGAGAGGATTCACCAGAGACAGAGTGGGGAGCAGAACAGGCAGATCGACTGAAGTACACTGCCGAGGGGAGCAGAGGGCGAGGCAGGAGAGCTCTGCTGCGCCATGTGGGAAGCTCCCTGGCCGGGCGTTGAACTCATGCTGCAGCGGCTGCGGATAGCTTCATAGTGCTGCGCTTAACCTGTTGAGCCACCAGGGAGGCCCTCCTCTTGTGTTTTCTAACATGATTGAATTAAACAGTCACTTTTCTGATTTTTATATGAGAAGAATGAAGACTGAAGAATACTTTTTTCACTGCAGTAAGTGCCAAAGATAGTGACAAATTCTCACCACATACTGGTGAAAGGGGTGGGATCTGATTGGCCGTTTTTATTTCTGGAGGAACTGAATTGAGGTAAAGAGAGGGCAGGGCGTAGCATAGGAAAGGAGAGTCTGCTTGTGGGACGTGGTTGTCACTGTGCCGTGACCACGCGGTCAGTGGCTAGGGTGAGTCTATGGAAAGCCAGATGTGCTTACTGGGAAAAGGAAGCTTTTCTCTTACTTTTATGAACATCTTTTGCATTCCACTAGAGCCCCCGTCACCTTTCCTAAAATGGCAAAACCAAAAAAGTACCAGAAAAACAAAGTTGATGCCCACCCCTTTGAAGAAGTGTGGGAGCCACAGTCTTGGTATGCTGAGTCTGAGCACTGGAGATGATGCAGTGAGAGGCCCACAGGCGGGCTGAAAGGCAGAGCCACCCACGTAAGCAGCGCTGCCGCTCCAGGGGGTACTGGCTAATGGTCTGAACCTTGCTGCTGATGCCAAGACATTGTAAAACGCATGAGTTTTGCTTCAGCTGAACTAGCTCAGTGACAAATCATCTATTGAGTGCCCTCTGCATCTTTGCTGCGCTGCATACAGTAAAAATACAAGTTATGTCAGCATTTTGGAAACACCATAGTCATTTTCGGTATCATAAATGTAAAGACTTTCCCAGTAAATAAAAAAGTGCTTTTAAACATGCAACATGCTGGGTATTTTAGAAAGCATATTTATAATATGTGTACTTTCTGCATTTAGGAGTGGGATGAACACCTATTCCCTCTTTAGTATTAGGGTCAAGCAGTCACCATTTGCCTCCTCCACCTTCACAGGAGATAGCTAATCCTTACTGTACACACAATGGCTAAGTCTAAAGGTATCAAAATGAGACCCACAATGTTCCTTGAAGCCACTTTTTATTCACTAAAAACTCCTGGAAAGAAAGCCAAGGTCTCGATGCTGCATAATGTATTAAATTTGGCTTTCTCCTTCAGCCACTTACGTAATTGACTTGGCAAGATTAGAATGGGATAAACTATGAAAGCGACCGGCACTAATGGCTAAGACCTAGGGATATTGCCTTCTCTTATTTTCAGAATTCGAAGATTACCAATTTCAATTTCCAATAGAATTAATCACATAACATGCTAGAGGAACAACTGTTGTAGAAGTATAATTTCCCAGTTCTTTCAAATATTAATTCTTTAACCTCAAATAAATCACATTTCTGCTGGCATGCACGCCATTTATAAACAAACATTTCCTGTAATTAAAAAAATTAATTAAACTTGGACTTTGTTTTCAACATAGAAACAGAGTGGTTAGTGCTTGCCTTTTGTATTAAAACCAATGAATATCTGGCTGTTGTCTCTTACCTGATAATGAAAATCTGGAGGGTATTCAGGAAAAATGAAGGTGCTAGTTAATTTCTAAAAGTCAACATAATGTTGATTTTAAAAAATCAACCTAGAAGCATGTAATTATTTACTTTCATCATTACTCACTAAATGCCAGCATTCCCTAGATCTTTCCAAATGTTATGAACTTTTGATTATGAAACTTTCAGTGAGGGAAATCTGAGAATCCTGTCCTAGGAATCTCAATCAAATTAAGACTATTCAAGAGTGATAAAGATGCCTTTTGTTATGTGAATATGGTGACTTTTGGAAGCAATGAAGGATGGGGGTGGGTTGCAGGAGAACCACTGAAGTGATTAGAGGGTTGAAACTTTCAGTCACACTCTTAGATTTCAGGGGAGGGGAGGTTGAGTAGAACATAACACCACCACCAATGATCCATGAATTCGTCGTCAAGCTTAAATAAAAGCCAAAAGGAGTGGTGAGACAGCTCTAAGGAGATATGCCAAGGTGAGGTGCCATTTTCCCCACCTTCAATTACATGTCCCAGTGTGCCATGAAACGGACGCCCTGAGATGGGGAGCTACTAGGATCTAGGGTTAGAGATAAGCAGCCATGCTTGGTATGTAACTGAACACAAGCGTGCTCGGGAGATCTTGCTTCTGAAGCCCCAAACTTATACCCTGGTGCTGTTGGTAGAGATCTGGAGGAGATACATGGAGGAGAGACAGGTAGGAACAGTTGGGATAGACACATGGCTAGAGACACGTGGGTAGGCTGAGCATGGGAGCTGTTATCTTGATTTATATTTTTATGTCCCTTCTTCTACCCCACCCCTTTCTTGTGGTTTTCTGCCAGAGGGTGCTTTGGATTTGTAACAAGGTTTTAGGCCTCAGCAGCCTTGCTTTGGCCTGACCTTGTTTGGCTGGGCATTTATCCACAGGGGGATGGGCATTTAGGGTTTTTTACTGGGAAACTACTATTAGCAATATCCTTTCTTCTCTTCTCTCTCTAAACACACCAATTCTCTTAAGGATCTCTCAGACTAAGAGTACGCTTTTTGCCTTTGTGAATGAGGATGGCCAGATCTCTTTTAGAGCATGCAATCCCTTACATTTGGGGTTCCTGGTCATGATAACAGGAGGAGGCTTCAGGGAGTTTCAAGGTTGGTGAACATGTAGAGATTTGTGGAGACTTGTGCATCTGGAAAGGGCAGGGAGGCTCTTTGACCTTTCTTTATCCTTTTCTCTATATGTCTCATCCACTTGGCTATTCCTAAGTTATATCCTTTGTAATAAATTAGTAAAGGGGTTTCCTGAGTAGTGTAAATTGCTTGAGCAAATTAATCAAATTTGAGGAGGGTGTTCTGGAAATTTCTGACCTATGGAGTCAATCAGAAGTACATACTAACCTGGGCTTAAAACTGGCATCTGAAATCTGAAGAGGGGGTTGTGGGAACTTCTAATCTATAGCTGGTACCTGTCAGAAACCCTACCTCTATAGGAGATCTGTCCCTGTCTCTCTCTCTCTCTCTCTCTCTCTGTCTCTGTCTCTCCCTTTTTGCCCATAAGTGGGTAAACTTAATGTGAAATTTTCTGGGGACCCTATCTGTCCTAACAAATGGACAAAGCCATCTTCACATGCTCCACTTGTATACAGGATCTGCTGACTGAAGTTGTACGTCAGACTTTCCAGATAGAGAGTATTTAACGATGGAATCCAACCTTTATACTTCTGTAGGGCTTTCCTCAGAAAGGAAAACATTAAAACTTGATTGCTTTCCTCTACCATCAGCATATCTTTATATTAGGACAATTTAGAACCAGAAGTCCCTTCTATCAAGAATAATTATATTCTTAAATGTCAATGACTCACTGTTTTTACCTACACAAACTAAATTCAAACTTATATTTACCAGAACAGCTCTCACAGAGTAAAATCTGTTGGGATGCTTCCAGGATTTGGAGCCTAACTTTGATTATCTAATAAATCCTTTATCACTGAGACTTTATTTTTCAGTCAATGCATGGTAGTCAATGCCAGGCTAGTCAAGAACTTATCAATGTCATAATTTTCTGTTACTCAGCAATCTTATGCAAAACTTAAAATGGAGAGCCCTATTAAAAGAACAGGTCCACATGAGTAATAGTGACTGAACAATGAAGACATGTGAAGAGAAACCTGACCCAAGTCCAGAAGCAGGTGAGTGGACCCCAGTGGACTGTGAGTGACTTTTCGTTGAAGTTTACCTTATTAGAGATATCCAAATTGCAGTTTGCTTCACAGAGGGCCACCACAATTGGCATGTTGCCATCTTTGCAGGCCACATGGAGGGGGGTGTTGCCATGCCTGTCTTGGAAATCAATGAAACACCCCTGGCTGATGAGAATCTGGATGACCTCCATCTGACATCGTCTTACAGCAAGATGAAGAGCAATGTGTCCGTCCTGCAATAAACACGGGGTTGGGAGCACTGTCACTTCGGTACATAGGCCTGGCCACTCGTCTTCCCAGCTGCCATTGAGCCAGGCTTAATTGGCAATGGGATTGCTACTGCAAAGTCTAAAGGAGGATTAAGTAGCAGTTACACCTGGGCGCTTGGGCGCGCCTCATACACACCACTCTGCATAATCACAGCTAACCATCGGCTTGATTCACCTGGGCTGTACAGTAAAATCAGATGCAACATTTTTGTCTCTGAATTTATAGGATAAGTAATAATTGAGATTCCAATGGCTTGTTTTATGGAAAACATTTGCTTAGCAAACTTTACCAATAACTTCCTGAGCAGAAAGTCTATTATCTTACACCAGAAGAAACTGAAAAAGCAATGCAAAATGACTTGCTCAATTGGTCTTTACCTACTAGATGCAAGTAGTAACCCACATCCCTGGTGTAACTATCAAAAATGTCTTCAGTCATTACCAAATGTTCCCTGGGTGTGCTTGAGACACTCATCTGTGCCAAGAAAATACTCAACACATGGCAGTTACCAAATCTGATTACATAAGGCAACATCAAAACCTCATCTTAAGAACAAGTTCACAATAACAATAGATGATGCTGAATTTGCTTAATTAAAAAAAGGAGCACTTGGTCTAAAATTGAGATTATCAGACCAAAAAGAGCAGTCTATTGTCCTCTACAGACTAGCAGGCGATGGAAAAAAGTAAGCCACTTATTTCTTTGCTTATCTACAAAATAATAGTGCATTGCTAATTTCAGCCCTAAATAAGGATTGTCTTGGGCTCAGTGATTGTCATTGTACCTGCTCCAAAGCCAAAAACATAAAAATAATATAGAAAACTAAGTCTGAACAATTCATAAATTTTGTTAGATGCTGCAAATGAAACAGAAACTCACTAGAAAACTCACAGAATCTCTGAGACAGAGAAAGGATAATTTTAATTTGCTGCATTTAACTTGTTATTTTACATAAACTGAGGGGTCTTGTGACCACTCCAGTCCCCAAGATCACTTCTCAGTGAGTGTGACCCATTTACCCACAAAGCACCTTGTCAGAAGCATTAAGGTCAGCTCCGTGCTCAGCCAAACACTCCACAATGTCATGGTAGCCCCTGGCGGAGGCTGTCAGCAGGGGTGTCTCTCCTTCTCGGTTCTTAATATTCACATTGCAGCCAGCTTCACAAAGGGTTTTGGCCACAGAGTAGTAGCCATGCCAGGCAGCACAGTGCAGGGGAGTTTCTTCCTCCTGGCCAAGGAAGCATACAGAGGACAATGCAAAAGCATGAAAGAAACTACAGACATGGTGAGCGTCTCCACACAATGCGACAGCAAAGGAAAGCAAGGCAGCAGGAACCATGTTACTGGAGTGAAACGTTAATCTGAAACAATGGACACAGGTCTGATGTCACTGCTTCATGAGTTTCCTTTCCTCAACACTTAAGTGCTGGATGCATTTGGCTTTCTCGGTACATGACTGACAACCGACTTCTGGGAGCCCACTGGAAACATAAGTTCAATTCTTCTGAACAATAGAGCCCCAGTGTGGGCGGACTTAAGGCAGCTTTCTTGTAAAAGCACCTTCATCTGAGACTAAGAAACAGTAGGAGAGTATTCTCTGAACAAGAATTCTTTTAACCATCTTAATGCTTCACCATTTCTGTTATAACACAAAAATGAATTACATAAATGTATTGTTACTCTGGCAAAGAAGTGGCTGAGAAAACCAAGCTTTAAAAAGTCAAGGAAAGGGCTGATCGTGGGCTTGATTAGGACTGTAAGCCCTAGATGTCCACGGGCAGCACTGTTAGACGTGTATCGACGTATCACACGCTATATCATATGTAGTGATTGTGAATACAGATGCTGCAGCCAGACTGTGTTGAGTACAAACCCCAGCTCCACCACATAAGAACTGTGTGACCTTAGGCAAGTTACTGAACCTCCCCTTGCCTGATATTCCTCAGTTGAAATTTGAAATCATGGGGGTATGCAGAGGGTTAAAGGAATAAACATATATTAGTTCTTCTGTTTGATCCCCTGCCTTTTGTAACCTAAGCAGAAAATCTAACTTTGGATAAAACTCCAAAGGACCCAACCATCTTTGTTTAGCTGCCTGTCCACCATGCTGAGAGCAGGAGGAAGTGAGGGTATCAGCTACCATGACCCACCTTGTCCTGGAAATTGGGATTAGAGCCAAAGCTGCACAATAACTGAACCACGTCAGAGTGACCATAACGAGCTGCCACATGAAGAGCTGTCTCTCCAGACTGCAAGAGAAACAAAGGGTCAGGGTCCCCCTGGGAGTAAGCTATGGGGGCTGGAATGCACAGGACTGGAGGTCCACCTATGCTGGGATCCACATCCTTCCCTTTCTGGGGGACCCACCTCCCCCAGACCAGATGTCCCTTTGGTGACTGCGCTAGGAACCCAGGGTCCCCCAATACTTGGCTTATCCTGTTTGTCAAAACTCCCCATTGTCCCGCACACAATTCTCAGAGATTTTAAAAAATACCATTAGCTTATCAAATAACATTATGTGAAATAGCAATAGGAGCAACTTCCTTGTGATATTTTACTTATATCTGCCAAAAAATTGTCAGAATAAACTGATAAAAAATCAAAAGATACTTCATTGCCACCTGACAGAAAACTGCCATAATAGATTAATGTGTCTTGGAAGTGAATGTCATTCTTAGGCATGGTGCAGTGAGCAACCCACACAAGCTTATGTGGCAGTCCTGACATAAAGCGACAAATTAGTCCTACAAGTCATTAGAAGCACAGAAGGGGTGCCCAGTAGAATTCACAATGGACGTGAGGGTAGGACTCCTAGGTGCAGCTTCCATCAACGCCACTTAACTCAAAGGATGTTTGTGCAGACTGAAACATGTAGACAGCTTGCTAAATCAACAATTTGTCTATCTTTGCCTCAAAAGACTTACTTTACATGGACTGTCTCATTAATCCTTCTAGTACCAGTGATTGTAAGGTCAGCATTGTCAGTCACTTAAAAAATGAAGAAAATAGTAAAGAAATGTGCTTAAAAGGCACAAGGCAAGTCAGGACTCAGGTCCCCAGTCATATTTCCAGTGGAACTTTCGGTCATCATGTTAAGAGGAAGGTCAATTATAACTTGCATATTATGTCAATTACCTGGCAGATTTTAGCTCAAGGCAGATTTTAATAACAGAGTAAGCTACCCCAGCAAAAAGAAACTTCTACATTAAATTTTCTGCTAGAAGATTTTGGTTCTGAATCCTTGTTCTTTGGGTCCTGATGCACATGCCATGTCACTATTCAAGAGCATCCTTTAATTACTTCTTCCTGTGCCTGAGAAGAGACGTGACCTTACCTTGTCTTTAACATCCAGAGGGCATTTGTTCTCACTGAGAAATTTCAGGGTATCTACGTGGCCATGCCGAGAGGCCCAGTAGATGGCATTGGATCCACCCTGTACAAACACCAATGTGGAGTCACATTCCCAAAGAATCCATGGATCTGAACACATGCATCACTTAGACTCACTCTAACTCCCTTCCCATAAGATGGCAAATTCTAAAGGAGCAATTTCCAAGAGAAATAAAACTCCATTTCATTTTTTAGTTTTGACAAACATACCCTGGTTATGCAAGGACATTAATATTCCAGGAAAATGGGTGAAGGGGACAGGAAGGTGTCAGGAGCCATTGGACAAGATGGCCCTCAGCGGTGAGTTATGGCCCTAATTGTTTGAGTTGCCCATATAAGGTTAGGTTTCGATGAGGACTGCCTTAGGTTTCTGTTTCCCCGTTCCAGGCACATTTCCCCAAAATGATGTCAGCAGGACCATCCCATTGTTTCCTGTGCCGTGCTCTCACTGAATCCCCGTTCCCGAACCCTCCTGCGTCACCCAATGGAACCTCCCCGTGAGTTTCACCCTATATATGCTCCTTCCCCCGGAACAATAAACGAGACTTGATCAGACCTCCTGTCTTGTCTCCACTTTCTCGCGTACCCCTGTCCCTTGCTCCCTGCTTCCTCCTCAGGTACAGTGTTGATCTGGACTCGCGGGCCGAGTCAGGAAGGTCTCTGTGTTATCTTTGCAACTGTGTTTGTAAACTTAAGAATTTCAAAATAAAAAGTTTTTTTTTTTTTTTTTCCATTGAAAGTCTTCATTTTAACCTCTGGGTAGAATTCAAAACTCTGTTTTGTAAAGGGCCAGATCTCACCACTAACATCTTCTGAAAGTCAATGGAAGCTGATGACAGATTCATTGAATGACCATTAACCATTTTTACTTCTAATGATACTTTTACCTTCAAGTGTATCATCCCTATTCTGTTGCCTTAATAGACATTTAGCAAACACATATCTGATGAGATTAATAACGCAAATTTTTCCAAACATGACTCTTGAGTAAACGTGGGGAGTGAAATCTGGGTAGTGTACAAAGAGGCTCATGTCAAGCAACAGAGTCCAAATGCTTGCCTTTTTCTAATGTATATTAGACTATGTTGGGTTATGGAAGCAGTTTATCTTCCTTCATGGAAAACTGAGAGATGAAATAGATCATACATGTTGTTTTTCTGTTACTTCTATGATTAGGAGACATTTGGAAATACTTAAACAATTAATTGAATTACAATAAAACAGAATAATCACCTTATCCTGGACATCAATTCTTGAGCCTCTTTTAATGAGCAACTGGAGTATCTGAATATTCCCACAGCCAGCAGCGATAAGCAACGGAGGTGTACCATGCTGGAAGAGGCAAGAAAAATAAATAGAATAAGTCCAAACTGTCACTGCCATCCCACTCCTTAAGTCTCAACTGGCATATACCTACTGCTGTATACAGGGACTGGAAGACAGTCAGAGGAAGACACTGACTCTACTACTTTTAGATTTACAATCCAAATGCCATTTCCATTTGAAAAATGAGTACAATTAAAAAAATGAGTACAGGGCCTCCCTGGTGGCACAGCGGTTAAGCGCTGCGCTGTGGCGCTGTGGGTAGCGGTGACGCGAGTTCGACACCCGGCCAGGGAGATTCCCACATGGTGCGGCAGACCTCTCCTGCCTCGCCTGCCGCTCCCCTCAGCAGTGTATTTCTGATCTGCCTGTTCTGCTCCCCACTCTGTCTCTGGTGAACCCTCTTGCCGCCCCACGCCTCTGGCTGTACCCCAGCTTGTATGTAAAAATAAAAAATAAATCTTTAAAAAAAAAAAATGAGTACAATCATTAGAAGAAAGTTCCACAATACAAAAAGATCTTATTTCTAATCCGATTCACTCCCTAAACATAAGTGATTTTTCCCACAGCGTGGAGTTTGCAAGAGGGAGGAAAACTGGAGAAACAGATGAGGTCTTTCCATCTTCAACTTGGAGGTGCACAGTCACCCTGACCCATGACACACACAACCGCCACCCTTAGCCCCCATCTCTCTACCCCTGGCAGACAGATCCAGACCTTGTTGGGTTGGTTAACATCATAGCTGGGCAGTGAACCCAGGAGGTGTTGCAGGCCTGGGACGTTGTCATCATTGATGGCATGGATGATGGCTTTCATCACAAAGGAGTCTTCCTCATCCTTGAGAAAAAAAGAAGAAAATGAGTTAGCTTGCTGGCCTTGATCTGCTTATGAACATAAGAGAAATCAATGCTTAATTGTTACCAGGAACATCAGAATGAAAGAAGCCACTGAAACCCCAAATCCACATGATCATGAAGGGAGGTAGAAGGTTACTTTTTGCCACTTTCATGTTGAAAACTAATATCATCTACAGTTTACTTGTGCCTTTATGTCACCTGCATTGTAACACAGAGAGCACACAGCATTCAAGATTGAGATTTAGAACAAAGACTGGTGAGAAATTATCCTTTGTGTTTATCTTAAGAATCCTTCAAAAACAGTCCCTAGCATGATCCCTTCTAGTTCCATCCATGTCACTACAAATTGCATGTGTTTATCTTTTTTGACTGCTGAATAGTATTCCATTGTGTATATGTATCGCATCTTTTTGATCCAATCATCTATTTTTGAACATCTGTGTTGTTTCTATACCTTAGCTATTGTAAACAGTGCTGCTAGGAACATACGGGTGCATGTATCCTTTTGGATTACAAAATGTAAAAGATATAAATAACAATAAAAAAACATAGTCCCTGAAACCACTGTGGAAAATTTCAGGTGTAACTCAGACTCTGAAAGTCGTAGAACCAAAGAAACGTTACTGTTGAATAAGGTAAGTCTTAAATTGCAATTTCTTCACTTACAGAATTGTCATTTACTGATCACTGGAAATTGTTCCCCCTCTAGCTAGGGAATAACAAGACAAAATTCTTTGAAAGCTGTTCACAATTGTTTTTTAAAAGCCCCTTAAGGGAATAAATCTAAAAATACAGACCAGAAAAAGGGAAACGGGGTGCATTTCTAACTACCAGTGGAAAATAACTAAAGATGTTAAACAAGTTTGTTAAATCTTTGCCACTTTGTCAAAGATTTCTCACACTAAGATTTTCCCTAAATATGGTATATTAAAAGCAAAGAATAATAAGCTCAAAATTCCAAACAAAGTTTCTGAACTTAAAGAGGTATGACTACTGAAATTTCCAATCTGGAAAAGTACATCACTAACCGATGAATCCCTGCCTGTAGGGCAGAATGGAGAAAGTATTTCTCTGCACTCTTTCTCTTCTCTACAGATTTGAATCCAAACAAACTCTACGAGGTTTTTCATAGTATCTGTAGAATGCATGTTTAAGAATGCTATTGGATTTGTTTTTCAATCACCATACAAGTTAATAACTAAGATATTATATGTAAGTGACAGAGAAAGAGAAATGGGGGAATGGGATGAATAAGCAGGTTGTTATAACCAGTCCTGCTCACCACAGGTATTAAGATGAGTAGCGAGAAGCTGAGGTGGGGCAGGAGTCTTCCCACCTGGAGCGCCTACACAACCATGAGTCTCTCTCTTACCCTGGACTTTTTAGTTCAATACATACAATTTTCTACCAGTTCACTATTTATATTTACTTTAATTTATAATATTTCATTTCTCTCTCTTCTCTCTGATTCCACCGCCACCATCCAACAATTCCCCAATCCAGTCTTCTCCCTTTCCTAACTTGGTTCCTTCTGACTTGTCTTTCCTTTCTACCATTTCCTATCTCTTTCCACTCTACAAGGCTAGACCTACACACTCAGTGAAACATGCTTCACTGTCTAGTGATATGATCTTGCTCAGGGAGGCCCCAGATTCCGTGCAGGAAATGCTGACTATTCAGTTACAGGAGCAGGACGGTTCCCACAGCACCAGCCTTTCTGCCTTTACTGGAGTCCCCTTTGCCTCCAGGGCTCACAAGCCCCTATTGTGTGACTGTCAATGGAAAGACTTGTTGCATTCAGATATGTTTAATAATATCTGAAGAGTTCATCGGTGATTAGGTTTCAGTTTGGATTAAGGGGGAAATTTTATGGAGTTGTTCTCAAGGGCCTTGGGCAATCAATACAACGTTAACAAAGCAAGTAGATTAGCCTTCTGGTCTACCACAAGCTACAACCACTGCATTTTCTCTGACTTTCTGGTGAGTTTATGTGTGTGTGCTATACAGTTATGAGCCAAGAGTCCCCACGATCAGGGGAGACAGTGGGCTCTAATTTCAGTTCTTGAAAATTGGAGTCTTTTTCTCCTCTACTGATTAGCCACTTTTAACAAATAGTGCGTGGGGGCAGTGGGGGGTGGTACTAGAGGTGGCAGGGGTAGGAGTAGGTACAGTGCCAATCAAAACAAAGAGAAAAGAGGACAAAAGAAGTAACAGTGTATCAAATCAGTCACTCTAATTCTCTACCTTGAAGAGAGTAAGAATAGCCCAGTATTTCTATGATTTCTTTTTTTTGTTTTTTTTTTTTTTGTTTTTGGACAAATAGAACAACTTAAACATTTAAACACACAGTGTTAAGAAGGAACCACAGTGTTAAGAAGTGAACAGGTTTGCTTACCAGAGTATCATCGCTCCTGGCAACACTCATGTTACTTCTGGACAAGAATGACCTGGATAATCTTTGGCACAGTGATATCAAGCGAACGGATTGCTTTAAAAAGAGAGAAAAAAAATAAAGAAAGGCAGGGGGTGAGGAGTGAGCTTATGCAATACTCCAATTAGTACAAATGACAAAGTTTTTGAGATAGCATTTACTGCTGACAGCATGTACTCTGCAGGGGCGGGCAATCCCACAAGTAGGTTGGGTTGCATTTGCTTCAAGAATAATTCTAAAGGTCTTATAAATCAAGACAAGGATACAAAGGGTTTTCTTTCTGAATTTCACTATTAAGTTATAGGAACACCCTCAATCCCTCCCTCTCTTCCTATTTTGAATTTTACTCTTTAAGAAATGATATTAGCCAGGCAAATTCCTTATACATCTCCCTCAGAGAAGTATGGTATGTGGAGGCCTCACCCTCTGTCCCCAGTGTCCAATTGTAAGAGGGTGGTCCTCAGGAAAGGGGAGTGTCCCAGAACCCCACCCCCACCTCAAGCCAGAGAGATCCAAGACACCTAGGACTATGAATCCCAGAATGCCATCATCACCAAAAGAAGGATGCTGAGGACTGAGGGTGGAGTTAAGAAATGGTTTTGGGATTTAAAAACCAGACCTGTGAGCTTGGGGGGGTGGGGGGGGGAGCAGCGATGGCTCGTGGTTGTGGATTGCCAGTTTTTCGAGTGTGCCATTAAGATTTCGGCTCAGCGGAACTGGTAGGACGCACTCACCAATTTATTCTTTATCTTTTTCCTTTCCATTTTTGTAAATAAACCCTTTTATTAATTTTATTGTGTGTGTCTGCAGTTGAGTCTTATAAGTCCCTTTAAGTGCACGGGTGAGAACCCACAGACAGCCACCCTATTTATATTGGGGCTGCCCTGTAACACAAGCAAACTGGTAATGGCAGATAATGTGACTATCAAAACTCAGACAGTTATTTGAAATGAACAGGTGGGAGCTACCTAACAAGACAAGCTCCTTAGCATTTATTCTCGAGGCAAAACCAATATGTAAAGAAAGTGTGTGTGTGTGTGTGTGTGTGTGTGTGTGTGAGAGAGAGAGAGAGAGAGAGAGAAATTTCTGGTGGTTCTCTCTACATTTTAAGCCTTATTCTGAGGATTTCTTTAAAACCGAGTTAACTCTTACATCATCTACTAGAGTGGTTCCCTCATCCCTTCATGACACTCCAAATTGATGGGTGTGAAAATGAGATGCATTTCTGGTCCCATGCTGGGAAGACATAGCAGGTACCAGTTTACTCTGGGGTTGACTTGACCCTGTGCATAGGAAGCCTTTTTACTATGAATTTTCATTTGTTCAAGGCTGGCTGGACTACCCTTTAGAGCCATGTCCCACACAGTCCCTGCAGACACTGCCCACACTGAAAAAGTACAAGAGACCAAGGGCCCATGGCCCCCCAACCCCCATTCCAACCACTCACAGACCAAGGCTGGATTTAAGAACCATTTACACAAATTATATTATAAACATAATACCATGTTGCTTCCCACAAAAACAAAGTCATTTAAAATGTGACTAGTTGCATTTAAAAAAAAAAAAATGTGCTGATTTTAAAAATCTGTCCTGGGAATGGTTTTGACTTTGATAGATGCAAAATTACATGTGAAAATATGAATGTAATAGGACTGCAATGTTATTTTTGCTTATCTTTGAAAACAGGTTAACGGCACAGAGTACAGAGTAAACTGTTTTAAAAAGGATGCACTTTGTACTGCCACTATCAGAAGAGATGGGCACTGAGCAGAGGACCTCCACAGAGGACACAGAATTGGTTAACAGCAAACAATCTTACTTTCCATTTTTTCCGGGCTGCAAACTTCTTGAATTTCTCCATGTTTACTGCTGATGCTTTTCTACTAAGTGCTTGTTGGGTATCTTTAGGCTAAAATGAAAGTTTAAGGGAAAAAAAATTACAGAAATGTGTTATTATTTTTTATTTATTTATTTATTTATTTTTTAAAGATTTATTTATTTATACACACAAGCTGGGGTACAGGCCAGAGGCATGGGGCGGCGAGAGGGTTCACTAGGGACAGAGTGGGGAGCAGAATAGGCAGATCAGAAATACACTGCTGAGGGGAGCAGCGGGTGAGGCAGGAGAGGTCTGCCACACCATGTGGGATTCTCCCCAGCCAGGAGTCGAACTCGCATCGTCGCCGCTGCCAACAGCTCCACAGCGCGGTGCTCAACCGCTGCGCCACCAGGGAGGCCCTGTTACTATTTTTTAAAATCTATTATTATTTGGGATGTTAACACTCTGACCAGCTAAAATAAAACAAGCTGGAATATATGAAATGAATTTAGTTTCTGGTGACTAATTCTTGTGCCCGGGTTTGATAAAATCCATAAAAGCTGAATCTTGGGGAAAGGTTGAACAGGTAAGTTTGATATCAAGCTGAATCACAACTTTCTACACTGAGAGTTTGGGAATGGTAAGGCCATGTTATAAGGCATTTGACTTGAATATCATCAAGTAATTTAGAACTAGGATAGACCTTAGGTCAGCAAGTCTAGTCTAACAACATTATAAAACTTTCTCTTACATCTTTTTCACAAGGCGATTTAACTCTACCACAGAGGAGACGCCATTGCCTTCTAGGGGAGCCCAGGTACAGGGTAAATGAAGTAAACCAGGCTTTCCCCCCTCCTGCCTCCTCACCATGGGATGCCCAGGGCCAAGGGATTACCTGGGCCCAAAGAGATGGGAGGAGGCATGTGCAAGTGTAGGCACCTGTGCCAGGCCAGGGATAAAAGGGCAACGTCACTCTGAGATGGGACTACAGCTACGGGAGGACCACTCTGAGGTGAGACTACGAGGCTGAGAATGCTGGAGGGAGGTCAGAGAAAAGCACAAAGATTGGCCAGAGGCTGTCAAGTGTCCTGGACCTCCCAGCCCCCTGGCCTGGCCTGTGTCTGCCTCCCTACCTGGTGTGCCTGGTTCCCTGAGAGAGCATTAAAGGTCTACAGAATCCACCAAGGGTTCTAGGACTCTCTTTATCTGCCTGAATCGATGGCGAACCTGCCCTGGGCAGGCTTGTACTAGACCAGGTGTCTGCTGGGAGCTTGCACAAGCAGAGAGTTTTCCAGTTGCCCCAAACCTACTTATTTCATGCAAGCAATTGCACAATCTACTTATTGATTCTAAGACTTTTTTTCCTGTAACTGTTCCATTACCTCTCCATTAGTTCTTTCTGATTCAGTTAAAACAACCACAATTCTTTAACCCAAGTGCTGACAGGCACCAGGCAGATAACATAAAGGTGTCATATGTCAAGGGTGGCCATGGGCCCATGCCAAGTTTCCAGCGCCCTTGTAGAATGAGGGCTGTGTTCTTCAGATTTTTCAAGAGAAGTTGGAAATGTAGATTTGATATGATACAGAAATGCTGGAAACTAATCCAAAATCTTTTTTAAAAAATTATTTGGGCCACCATCCAAAAGGTCAAACCAAAAATGGCTAATGTGTAGGCTTCACCTCAGTTCCCCATTTATAACCCTGAATCGTGATGGCTTATTCCTCTCCATGCCCATTGTTATTAGAATATTCATCTGTCAGTTCTCTTGAAATATGACACTAACAGCAAACAGTATTCCACATGGGCCTGTTGCTAGGATCCATGGCAACTAGCAATAGCCTTGGACAAATGAATTCCAGAATGCCCTGTTTTACTCAAACTAACCACATTATGCCACTTACCTTGATCCAGGGATGCTGCAAACTATCTTGAATGGTCATTCTCTTCCTTTTGGTGCGGGGAGGAGGGGAAAAGAGGGGAAAGAGAAAAAACATGCTGTGACTATAGAATGAAATGCTAAGGTTGTTCCCATACCTGTTGAGCCTACCAAGCAAATGCAGCATGGGCCTTTTTCATGGAAGAAAGCCAAAAAAATGTTTGTCTTTTTGTGATTGCTTCCCCGTGCCTCCAGGGACTGACTGAGCAGGTACATAGAGCCCTGAGTGAATTCCTGAAGCATTTTCACATTGCATGTTTTCCTTTGCCAGGTGAAAATAACCAGTCTCATAAATAAGATGGCTGGTAAACGACAGATGCTACTAACCCTCCAGGTGCTAACTAGCTGAGCTTCTTGCAGGAGTAACAGACACTCACTTTGGATCCTTGACGAGGAGTCTTCTTATGAAATCTTTGGCTAGGGCACTGGTATTACTGAAGTATTCTTCCTCAAATTCATAGTTGACAGCGGATACATTTGCTAGTGTTTCTTGTTTACTGTCTCCAAGAAATGGGGAGGCCCCGCTTAGGCTGTTAATAAAATGGGATACAGAACATCAATAATTATTTCTCATGTTGTCGTTTCAATACTCTAATATCTGATAAAGGGACTGAAAAATGAAATTATAATCTGGTGCTCAGGCAGTCACTTTAGAATACGCAGTTACATTCTATTTTGTATTTAATTGTCATGAACAAAAAAATGCAGCTTAATACAAAGGGAAAATTAAAACATTAACTTGAAATAACATGTAGTTAAAAAAGTTTCCTATTTTCTCTTCAGTGATAGACAGCTATGTTTTCTTTTAGTGATTATGCTACAGTTTTTGATGAAATAAACATGGTCTGGGGTATAAAATGAGTATGTTTACATAGAGATCATGCATAAGCTGAAGAAATCAACATACCACATACAATGATGAGTAAAACATACAGTCTCAAAGAGAGGGAATTGTGGACTTTGGTACTTACAGGATGTAGGTTATTACCCCAATACTCCTAGACATAAAACAAAGACAAAAATAAATGTCAGAAGAATAGTACAATAAACCAGAAAGATAACAACATCAAGGGCACTCTCCTTACCACATATCTGCCTCAAGACCAAGAGGTTCATAGTTGACTATCTCAGGAGCTAAGAAGAAAAAAATGCATATTTAGTGTTTGGAAGGGAGTAAATCAACAGGTTCTACCATGAATGCAGGAGAAACAAGTATTACAGAAATGATGCTACAGCTACATCATGACAGCATGATGTTTATGAGAAATGAATGATCCCAGAAGCAAAGGAACTTACCAACAAACTCTGGTGTCCCAAATATGTTTTTGAACTCATTTCCAAAGTCAATTTTATGGGCCAAACCAAAGTCAATGATTTTGATCCGAGGTTTGGGGACATTTCTATCCAAAAGCATGATGTTTTCAGGCTTTAAAAACCAAAAGAAATAATATAGCAATGTTTATTGCAGCATTATTTACAATAATCAAAAGACAGACACAATTCAATGTCTACCAACAGAAAAACAAAATGTGGTATAACGGACTATCATTCAGCCTTAGAAAGGAAGTCAATTCTAACACATGCTATAGCATGAATGAACTGTTAAAACATTATGCTGTCTTCTGTCTAAATAAGTGAGACACAGAAAGACAATACTATATGATTATACTTACATGAAGTACCTAGATTAGGCAAATTTATAGTGAAAGTAAAATGTGGCTGCCAGAAGCTGAGAGGAGGAAGGATGGGGATTTAATGCTTAATGGATACAGAGTTTCAATCTGAGAAGATCAGTAAGTTCTAGACATGGATGGTGGTGATGGTTGTACAATAATGTGGAAAAACTTAGTGTTATGCTTAAAAATGGCTAAATGGTCATTTTTACTTTATTTTACAATAATAATCTTAAAGCGCTATGTATGACATATTAGGCTAAGGACAAGATGGCAGGAGAGTTTTTTCCTCTCCCCTGAACAAATAAAAAATAGAGATACAAGAGTCACTGAAAGAAACCACCAGTTAAAGGCCCTGGTTTAGGTTCCCCCAGAAGCATATACTTAAAACAGGCATTTGGGTGCAAGAGGCTTATGTAGAAGGTATGCCAGGAAGAACCTGGTCAAGGAATGGGGGGACAGGAAAAGGAAGGAAGCTGACAGAAGGAGTCTTATTACAGTGGGGGCCCTGTAGGGAACTTAGGGAGAAAATGTTGCACTCAAAGTTTTCCAACTGAGGCACAAAGGAGTTAGGTATTTATCCACCATCTCCACCATCCTCCATTGCTGAGAGTACTTCTGTGGACATTTAGTCTTTTGCATTTTCAGTTCCCAGGGCCAGAAATCAGATGTCAGATAGTCAGGGGTGTTTGCAAAAGGCGTCTTTTTTTGAGGTGTATAGTAGTGAGTGTTGGGAGAATACAGCTGGGGTCTTGATAGTTTTGCTAGACAAGTAATGGAGACTAATTATGGAGAAAACTATGGAGAAAATCCTCCCTCTTCTGAAGTCTTATCCTAGCTACAACAATATAAATCTTCTACTTGGCAACCAGTCACATGCTATTTGTGACTATTTATTGCCTGCTTTGGATGGTACCTTGAATCTCACATTGCTACTTCCTATTGCTCACATGTATGTTTTCACTTCCCAGAGACCATAATCCTTGTGGCAGTTGGGAGTATGACATGCCTTTTTATCTCCCAGAATGCCTTGCCTCCAGCCAGGCAAGACTTCAATTAACCAACCTCAGAATTTTGCTTAATTGATTGCTGGTGTCAGAGTCACCCTGAGTCTTTTTTGCATCAAGAAGGAAAGTAGAGATCAAGATACCTTCCACCTACGGGCCTGAGGCCACAGGGGATGGAAACTCCAGCCACTCCAGGCTGATAATATCCCTTAACCAATAATAGTCCTCTTGTTTAAAGACCTAACTGGCTTAGACCCCTTGATTTTTCCCCAAGCATTCTCAAATACATTTACTGATCTTAAGCCTCTATCCCATAATGTTAGGAAGCCTCACAGTAGGCGTGCGTTATATATCTGCTGATCTATTCCACTTATTAAACCTATAAAGAAAAGAGAAAACATGGATTTCTTTCAGATGCTTCATTTTTTTCTCAGCAAATAAAGAACTGATATTGTGGTTCACATAATTTTCATTCATATACTTCTGGCTTGCAGTCGTAACATACCTTAAGATCAAAGTGGGCAATCTGAAGGGAGTGCAGGTAGTAAACACCATTCAGAATCTGTTTGAGAAATTCCGTTGCTTCTTCTTCAGTCAAAGATTCCTTTTCAGCTAAGAAATCAAACAGCTCGCCTCCTGCAACACTGAAAATCAAGAAGCAGTAGTTACGGATGGCAGTTTGGTTTTGTATCAATTTATTTTTATAGATTACTGGCACACACATTTCAGAGCACAAAGACATGCTGAAACTGCTCATCAGAATTTACTGTGCTTCTCAGGACTGAATGGGAATTCTGCACTCAGGTATATCTGTACTTGAAAGCACGTGGATACATTTTCCTGATGTGCTCTGTTCACAAATGAGGGGAGCACGCAGAGACATAATAGGAGGGAGAAATAAATCAATGGATCCTTATAGCATTTTAATGAAACATAGTGATGAAGTCTTAACTCACTGATTAGAAAACAAAACCATAAGCCAACCTTGTACCGAATTTATACACCTTCCTAGATGTAGGGTAAATATAAGTTATCAGGATTTTTCCGCCCTCTCACCATTACCATCAATGATCAACACCTGCGGGCTTACAGACGCGCCCCATGGTGGCACCTTGAGTGTAGGCGTGCCTGAGCCGAGAGTTTGTGTATATAGGGGAGATGGCATCAGAGGTCGGGGGTGACAGAGGACTGGGTGGCAGAGTGCAGTAGAGGCCAGAACGTCAGAGGGCCCAGAAAGAGTAAAGATTTGCCTCCCTGCCTGCCTTGCACCTGGTTGCCTCACTACAAATGGTGTAGAAAGATCATTAAAAGCCTGAAAAAGCCACTGAGGGCTCCAGACTCTCCTTTACCCATCTGCCCGAGAACCTGCCCCATGCCTTGCTGGCACTACTACACTAGCCCCATTAGTTTATACCTGTAAAGTTTATAATCTGTCTCGGCAATCATTAAAGCCAAAACCACAATATATAGCCTGACAAGGATTATTTTCTTTTTGTTTTGTATTTTTTCATATGTAGATACTTAAATATTTATAAAAATGACATTTAATAGTGAATTCAACAAATACCTTAACTAATAAGCATACTCTTAAACAAAACTGAAATGTTCATGGTTGCTAGGATTTGTTTCTCTAGACAGACTGTAAAATCCTGGAGGCCAGAAATCAAGCCCCCATGACCCCATCCTGCTGGCTCATAGTTGCCGCCACCCCCCACACAGTGCCAGCTACACAAGAGCTCAGAACATTTTTTATTGAGTGGTGCAGAGGTAAATGAGTTAAAAATCAAGCATTTCTTATGCCCTCCTACAGAGGCATGGGCACGCACTCTTTGATTACGGACACCTGGGTCCAGAGAGCACGGCGTGCACGTGCATAAGTATGGGCTCTGGTGCCCAGAGGTGCAGGATAAAGGCAGCGGCGGCAGCACGGCAGGAGGACAACTCTGAGATGAGACGACAGAGACTGAGAACACCAGGCAGAAGCCAGAGAGAAAGTGTGGAGATTCATGGGGGTGCTGGGAGACTCACTTGCCTGCCTGCCCACCCCCACCCTGCCCCCGCAACCCGTCTGGCCTGTGGCGTGTGCCTGCCTCCTTGCATGCCAGCCTCCCTGCCTGGTGTGACTGTGAACCTGGTTCCCTGAGAGAGCATTCAAGTCCTGTAAAATCTGTCGAGGTCTCTGGACTCTGTTTACTCATCTGCCCGGATTGACAGGGAGCCTGCCCTGTGCTTGCTGCACTGTAAGTGGATAAATGAACAAACTCCCCCCCAAAATCCACTATAACGATTAATGGCCAAAACCAGGGAACTTTTAATAATTAAAAGATTTTATAATCAATCTTTATCAAGTTGACCCATACATTCACAGCACAGTAATTAACTGACATTTGTTCAATATCTTCCTCTGCACAAGACAGTTCCATAAATAATATACCCACCACATCTAAATCCAGAACAAGAAAACTGGTGCTGAGACTAAATAACAACAAAAATGCTGGTTTCTTAGAGAAGTTTTCAGTCCTGTCCTTTCACACTCCAAGTTGGTGTTTTTCTTAGGTGCAGAGTCCACTGGCATCAGAATTGAGGTATTTTAAAAATGCTGGTCCTGGGCCTTACGTCCAACCTGCTGCCCAAGAATGGGGATGAGGGTGAGGAAATGCAGTATTTTTCATGCAGCACCTTAGGAAATTCTCAGCACACTTAAACTGGAGGGCCACTTTTCAATCTTAATGACATTCTACTGCAAGATCACCTTGACTATTTAACTTCAGGATGTTTATCTTGGGGATACAGCAACTCCTCCACTCCTGGGGGAGGGTTCAGTGCATTTGTAGTGAAGCAGATCGGCTCTTTTCCGCCACTGGCTGGGCAGTGGGAGCCGCTGGGAGAGCAGTGATGGTTTTCTGCCCACACCACAAGTTGCTGCCTGTGGCTCCCTCTAGCAGGCAGTAGAGATCCGTGGGGCCCCGGAGCCAGCCTGGGGGGTGCCCAGTGGAGTCCCCTTGAAGTGCTGCTGCAGGCTCCCCCATTTACATTATATTTGGTGCCTGGATCAGAGATTGAAACAATTAGGTGTGAACTGTGTGCTGATTAGTGCTAATTGGTCCAATAATCCATAGGATTGAAAAAACGGTCCAATCAGATCTGTATGTAGGTGGGGGACCGTGAAAAAGGACTAAGGCAGGGCAGGAACCAGCTTGGAATTGACTCTTTAATGGAATCTATTCCTGGCTTCCTGGGAAAGAAGAAAGAAGAAGCATCCAGCAGCTGAACCTCCAAAGAAAGGAAGCCAAAAAGCTTCTCTGAGAAGCCAGAGATTCATAGAGGCTGGGCCGGCCACACCTGGCTCTGGTCCTGCCTCTGACACTACCTTTCCAGGTAGTGGTGTCTCCAAGAGCTGTCTGTTGTTGGTGTAGGCCAACAAGTCACAAAGCTGTTAACTTGGCTTCCTAGTGACCAATGCTCACCGGCACTCCTGGCCAGTGCTGTCCAGCACTGTTGACAGGTCACCAGCACTCTGTCCGGGTCACTTTTGAGAGCTGTTAACATGGCGTATCTGATCATTCAACTCTGCCTCCCAGTGCTGCTGTTTCCACTGCTGCCCAGTCCAGTGTCCAGCACTGTCCATCTCGAGTTCAGACTGTTTCTGGGAGCTGCTGCGGTGTCATCTCAGTGGCCCCACCCATGAGTACCTCCGGATGTGGTCAGTTGGATCCTGACCTGCTGCTTGCCAGTGTGCCCCAGCTCCAGGCCCTTGTGGGCAGGACAGTGCCATTTTGAGTGAGTGGCCTTTTGTTTGGGAGTTCTGGACACTATGGGAAATAGCCAGCCACTTGAGGCCTTTAGGTGCTCTTTAGTCCCCCTATTTGTTAAGTAAACCCCATTATTGTTCCCTGAAGCTGAGTGGCCTTGCAATTGTGCGTGCAGGTGAGAACACAGTGAGTGAGGCTGGCACCCTGCCTCAGCACACTCTTTCACCAGAAGCCAGAGCCTGAGAGGCCAAGAAGGTCAGGTGCTGGTGTCAGCCCAGCCCCAGCCCGAGGCAGAACCTGCAGCGGATGCCCACCCCGCAGGATGCCCACCCGGACTTCCCACTGCACCCTCCGGACTCCTTGCTCTCTCTCTAGGTCATTGCCAAGCTGGCTCCCCACAGCTCCATGAAGCCCTCAGCTTCTCACTTTTTTGTCCTCTTAGACCCCTTAAGAGGAACTCCTTCAACAACAGAGAACAAGGAGGAGGGAAATCTGAAACTGCAAACTAACCAACAATGAGGAAGGTGTCAACTTTTTGCTTCTTTGTTTGATGACCTTTGTTGACTGCAGGATCATGGTGTGGGATGGTTCACAATCACAGCAGCCAACTGAAATCTTAATTCTGCAGCTGGAAGGCTCTCTAACCCTCATTTCCTCATTAATAAGGAATAACAGAAATGGTGACTTTGAGGGTTTTGAGTATAAATGATAATCAATACAGAAACACCCAGCGAGTCTGGCAGGCAGGTGAGGCCCATCCCGTGGAATGCCAACCTAGCTCCCCCAGGCCAGGCTCCAACATGAAAGCCCACTTCCCTATGGCCCACCTCAAGCCCACTGATTTGGCCTAAATTCTGCACACCAAGGAAGGGGATACGCCTATAAATATGGTGCCAGGCCTAGCCTTTCCTCCCTCTGTCCGCTTTCCAATTGCTTCCCTATTCCCCCCACTCACACACATCACGTGGGTTCTTTAAGATACCAGTAACTTTCCTAACAAAGACAAATGCCTGGAGTAGGGATGAATCTTCCAGTGCCCAAACAGCTTGGAGCACTGTAGAAGCCAGTCCTTCCTAGGAACATTCCCAGTGCTCCAAGTGAGAGTTTCTGCTCCTCTCCTTTGGTTAGCTTTCTTCTCTCACATCTAACCTGAGCTTCCTTTAGGGCAAAGGAGGAGTAGTCTAGTTCATTCTTCTGCAGGGTCCAGCCTCTAGAAGCCACGATGGTAGAGGGTAAGAAGTCCCCAGATAAAATCTTGAAGACTTACACAACCTCACTGGTCCTTCTTGTCTGTACACAAGGAACACCCCAAGGAGTTATTCTAATGTTCCAGGCCATGTGCAGCCTTAGGGCACTCAATGTTCTATCTTTCTTCCCATTTGGCTTAAAGTAAAAGAATTCCATAGCAGCAGTGCTATGCTGGTCTGGGTTTAACAACAAGTTTTCTGGGGTTAGGGTGGGATAAGGCCCATTCCTGAGGGGTCATATTCCCACTACGGTCACCTTAAGAGCCCACTGAGTGACGGTGACTGTGGAGTTGGGAAGGAACATGCTCTGTGGCCTGGCAAGTCAGCTACATAGTCCACTGAGGCATAATGTATTTTCCAAAGACAGTGTAGTAGATGTCATGCCACATGCCCTTCTGCACCCTGACATTGTACCCGTTGCTCCATCCCCTTGAATCTGGGCAGGACTGCTTTGACCAAAATGCACAGCAGAAGTGACACTGTGCCATTCCTGTTGTGGTTCCTGTACATCCTGCCTCTTGAAGCCCTTATGTAAGAACTGTGATCACTAGGAAACTCCCTGTGGTGTGGGGCAACCTGGAAGGTGAGACACCCTGTAGCGATTGAGAGGCCAAGGAGCAATGAGTAAGTAAGGAATCTTGGCTGTGGAAAATCCCCCCTCTTCCCCCGTCTCACTGGGCTTACACACATCACTGTTTTGTTTTGCTTTTTAAAGATTTATTTATTCATGCATACAAGCTGGGGAGTAGGTCAGTGGTGTCAGGAGGTAAGAGGATTCACCAGAGACAGAGTGGGGAGCCTAATAGGCAAATTGACTGAAATACACTACTGAGGGGAGCAGTGGGAGAGGCAGGAGAGGTCTGCTGCGCCATGTGGTAAACTTCCTGGCTGGGATCGAACTCATGCTGCAGTGGCTGCTGATAGCTTCATAGTGCTGAGACTTAACCCCTTGTGCCACCAGGGGACCCATCACTGGTTTTGAAACTGCTACCTTGAAGACCTTACCCTTACACACACACACACACACACACACGCGCGCGCACGCTTCACACTAACATGGAAGGCAGATGTTTAAGCCAAGAAACTCTACATATAGTTTAGTTACTAACCAAAGTAATTGAAACTAAATGATTTTACAAAGGTTTCAGAGCACAACAATCATCATTTGATAATTTATCCTATTGAGGTCCCAAGTCTCAGGAGGTAGTAAGTGGCTTGACAGTTTTCATATAGGCACTTTAACATACATTCTTAAACAAAGAACACAAATGCTGTTACAATAACATTAGCAAGGATATCAGTCAAAACCTTGGTACTTTCACTCTTTGCCCCCCATTTTACATTTTGCTTAAGAGAAGCAAGATTGATAGAGGGAGAGAGATGAGCAATCTGTGTAGCAAATTTAGAAAGCAAATCTAATCTCCTTTATTAGGTCTTTGAGTCAGAGTGTTTTAAATTACCACATTATCATAGACATTGTGTGAAATGAATGCTAATAAGCATTGGACTATTTTCACCAAAAGAGCAAGAAATTATGGCGGTTCCCTCCCCTGCCCATGCCTCTTCTACCACCAATGTCCCCCCTAAAAGTCAGCTATAAAATATGTAATTAAGACACCCCACAGTTTTAAAAACAATGTGGACTGAGAGTAACATAGGAGAAATGATTATAGGGTTCCAATTTCTAAATAAAAACAATATTCAGGGTCTCTGACTCTTGCTAGGGGTTGTTCAGGATGTAAAGAACTTGTTTCTGGACTAGGTCTGGACATAATGGAACCTGTACAGGAGTCTTGGCTATAGGCTCAAGACACCTGACAAGGCATTTCAAGGCAAATGTTATGATTCTTCACTGTCAGATTTCCCTACTTGATGTCACAGAGCAAGTATGTGTAAAGGGAGATAAAGAGAATACTGGAACAATTCAGGAGGCAGTATGCTATGCCATAGCACACCCTGAGGGTCATGACCTACCACGACACAAAGCCCTGGGAGCTGGCCTGGTCAGGAATGGAGAGCCTCAGCACACAGGCTTCTAACTCCAGCTCTGGCCTCAGGATGTGGGGGACAGGAGGAAAAGTATGGCGGTCCCATCTCTGGCCTTCAGCCTTTCTATCCATAAAATAAAGGTCTGAAACAAACACATCAAATGGTCCTCTAACCTTAGTATATACAATTGTGGGAATCTGGTTAAAATGCAGTTTCCTAGAACCCATTTCCTGATGTTGACTCAGCAGGTGGGACTCCCCCAAAACTGCATTTTAAGTTATTCTGGGATCACAATGCAAATGGATCTCAGGGAGAAGCTGATCTCTCAGGTCTCTTCGAGCGCCATGATATTTCGAGATTCTATGAGCCTATGTGTGAATGTGGCAGAATTACTGCTGGGCTCCCAACATCTTACTTTTTCTTCCTGGGCACACAGTAAACCTACACATATCAACTCCCTTGAATCCAGGACTAGTTCCAGCCAATGGAATGTGGACCAAAATGACCTGCGCCGCTTTTATTATTTGCCCTGAAATATCCCACATGGTCTTCCTCTCTCTCTGGCCACTTGTACATACAAGACCCAGCAGAGGACCCAAGGAGGGCAGGCTAAGCAGAGACATAAGTAGAAGGAATAAGGATCCCTGAGTCACTGTTTGGAGGAGATCCACCCACCCTGTGACATCCACATGGGATTTTCAGTGAGTAAGAAATAAATCCCATTATCTTAAGTCAGTGAGATTCTGTAGTTGTATTCTATCTGTTCTAAATAGAAACATATTTAATCATAATTAATAACACAATCCATTTTTTAAAATAGCAATTAAGAGAAAGCAACCTATGCAATGAACCTGGTACACCAGGGGGACACAATTCAGCCCGTAAAGATGGTAACTTTGCAAACTGCAAGCAGAATGTTAATGGATGGTTAGAGCAACTCAAGAAAAGAGAAGGAAGCAACAAAGAGCAAGGATAATTAGAATCCACTGATTTTTTTTTTTTTTTGGTTAATCTTGCTTTCAGAATCTACTATGGACGAAGGTTTCACTGCTATTAAAAAATTAAAATTCAAGGTCCTGCCCAATGGCCCTAGGCACTACCCTGGCCTGGACCCCCAGCACACCACTCACATGGACAACCTGTGTCTGGGAGAGAGCTGCAGGAGGTCCCACCCGCAGGCCCTAGTCACCCCCATAGCTTGGAATGCCAGCCCACTGCTCACCTGGACTAGCACTGGGGAAGGCCTAAATACCTAGAAAAGTAGAGAGGGAGACTCATGTCCAACAGAAGCCCCAACTATAGCAGAGCAAACCTGAAAGCAAACAATGGGAGAAAGAAAAATAGAAATAGTCAAGCAAGCCTCAGGGGAACAATACATCACAGAAAATCAAAGCCCAGCAAGAAATTGGCAGATGAAGAATTGAAAATTGCCATAATTAAGAACACAAATATCAGAAAAACAGATCACATATACAAGAAGAGAAAAAAAGGCAAAGAATGCTATCAAAACAGTCAACAAGCAGAAGACTGAGATGAAACTTTAAATAAGAAAGTAAAGGGAACAGCAGGACATAAAGCAATTCATGGAGGTGGTAAAAAAAAAATCTGGAAAAAGACATGGAAATAGGATAGACATGGTCGAAGAACAAATCAGTAATCTCAAAGACACAGATACAAAAAGAAACTAGAAAGAAAAAGAGACTAAAGAAGGAAAAAAATGAAGAAACACTTCAAAAATTATCTGACACTGATGGAGGAGATGGAACTTAGAAAAAAAGAAAAAAAAGATGGAATCACAAGACTAAAACCTGATTCACACAAGGAGGTGGGCTGGAAGCAATCAGCATGACCATTAACCCAGTGATAACCAAAAATCCTAGGAGCCAGTGCCTAAGGCTGAGCAAAGGTGTGAAGATGTGGAGATTGAGCCCACTGTGGAATCTCTGGTTCCCTTGCCAGTTCTGCTTGGTTGTTCAGGGTCAGCAACAGACAAGCCATCCATGGGGATGAGTCCTCCCGACTGGAAGAGGACTACATCAGTGCAATTCCTGCACTGGCTCGGGGCAGCATCTGTCCTGCCCACTGTGCCTATGCAGGTGTCCTTTCTACCAACTTTGACCCTCTGCAGGGCAGTGGCCTTCCTGCCTGCCCGTGACCTGTGCCATGCCGGGTCTTCTCTTCACTGACCTCCCTCAGCAGAGGCAGCTCCCCTCAGGGCCACCCACCTGTCTGCAATCATGCAGGCCTCTCTCTTAGCAAACCTGTCCCTTTCAGGGCAGCGCTTTCTCCCCGCTTGTATCTGGGCAAGTGTCCCTTGTTCCTCTGTCCCTTTCCCTAATAAACATGTTCCTTTAAATATAACTAAGTCTCGGGCCTCCCGGGTGGTACAGCAGTTAAGCGCTGTGCTGTAGAACTGCAGGCAGCGGTGACGTGAGTTCGATGCCCAGCTGGGGAGATTCCCACATGGCGCAGCAAACGTCTCTTGCCTCTCCCGCTGCTCCCCTCAGCAGTGTGTTTCCGTCCATCTGCCTGTTCCGCTCCCCACCCTGTCTCTGGTGAACCCTCTCGCCGCCCCAAGCCTCTTCTGGCTTGTATGCATAAATAAAAAAAAAAAAATCTTAAAAAATATATATATATATAAAAAACTAAGTCTCTGTCTCATGAAGAAACTTGCTGCGTGCTGCTGAAGGGGAGCTCTGGTGAAACCTTTCCCAGAGTGAACCCAAGGCCCTGCTCTCAGACCCATCAACTCCAAATACATCAACACCACAGGGAAAGGAAATACAACAGACATCTGAAAAGGTATTCAAGGAAATAATTGTAAAAACTTCCCAAACTTGAAGAAGGAAATGAAAACAGACGTACACAAAGTTAAAAGGATGCCTAACTACCTTAATGAAAGGAAATCTACAGCAAGACACATAATAGTAAAGCTTCCAAGAGTCCTAGACAGGAAAAAATAATAAACCTGATGAGGGGGAAGAAATAGATAATCTATAAAGGAAAACCAATCAAGCTAACATCAGACTTCTCTAAAGAAACACTACGGGCAAGAAGAGAATGACATGTTCAAAAAACCAAGACTAAAAATGCCAGTCAAGAATACACTTTAGGGGCCTCCCTGGTGGCGCAGCGGTTAAGCGCTGCGCTGTGGAGCTGTCGGCAGGAGCGATGCGAGTTCGACGCCCAGCTGGGGAGAATCCCACATGGTGCGGCAGACCTCTCCTGCCTTGCCTGCTGCTCTTCTTGGCAGTGTATTTCTGACCTGCCTATTCTGCTCCCCACTCTGTCTCTGGTGAAGCCTCTCGCCACTCCACACCTCTGGCTTGTACCCCAGCTGTACGTATAAATAAATAAATCTTAAAAAAAAATATATCTCTATCTCTATCTCTATCTCTATATCTATATACTTTAGACCTCCCTGGTGGTGCAGCAGTTAAGTGCTGCGCTGTGAAACTGTCGGCAGCGGGGACGCGATTTTGATGCCAGGCGGGGGAGATTCCCACATGGCGTGGCAGACCTCTCCTGCCTCGCCTGCTGCTCCCCTCACCAGTGTATTTCTGTCAATCTGCCTGTGCTGCTCCCCACTCTCTCTCTGGTGAACCCTCTTGGCGCCCCACGCCTCTAGCCTGTACCCCAGCTTGTATGCATAAATAAATAAATCTTTTTAAAAAAAAGAATATACTTTATGCTACAAAGCTCTGCTTCCTACAGGAGAGAAAAATAAGGATCTTCTCAGATTAAAAAAAATCTTTGGAATTTGCTACTACTAAACCCCCATTGCAAGAAATATTAAAAGTAGCTTGTAATAGGATCAAAACCAAGAGAGGAATGAAAACAAAGAACTGAACAAGAAATTGAATAGAATGGCAAAATGATAAAGAAAATGGCAGCAACAAACTCCCATGTATCAGTAATCACCCTAAACTTTAATGGACTAAAATAACCAATAAAAAGATAAAGATAGAGATTAGCATTTTGGATTAGGAAACAGAATCCAACCTTCTACTGCCTCCAGGAAACACATCTCAGTTCTAAAGATGAACATAAACTTAAAGAATTGGAAAGCAATTTTACAAGTAAATGACAATTTCACAAGCAAAAGAAGGCAGGGGAAGCCATATTTATATCAGATAAAATTGACTTCCAGCTTAAAAAGGTGACAAGAGACATGGATAGACACTTTATAATTATCAAGGAGGCACCCTGGAAGACATACACCAGGAAGACATAACACGCATTAATTCTCATCGAATAAGGGAACACCAAAATACAGTAGACAATTATTATTGTCTCTGAAAATAGACACTGCAGAAATTACTTAAGTTAGGAGACTTCAACATCCCATTCTCACCAATGAACAGATCAACAAGATGGAAAATAAATAAGGACACAATAGCCCTAAACAAAGATCTAGACCACATGGGCTAGCCCCTCCCCTCCCCCCAAACCCAAATACTCATTTTTCTCAAGTGCACACGAATCATTCCAGGGTCAACCACACTCCAGATCAAAAGCCAAGCACCCACAAGTACATGAAGATTGAAATTATATCAAGTATCTTCTCTGACCATAAAGGTACCAAACTAATAATCAACTACAAAAGGAAAGCAAGGATCCCTCATTATGTGGAGACTAAAAAACAAACTACTGAAAGACCCCTGGGTTAATAAAGAAATGAAAAAATACCTTGAGACAAATAATGATGAGGACACAACCTTCCAGAACATACAGGACACAATGAAAGCAGTATTAATAGAAAAGTATACATAGTAATACAGGCCCTCATCAAGAAACAAGAAAGAACCCAAAGAAACAACATGATCTCCCATCTTGAGCAACTAGAAAAAGAAAACAAAACTGAGAAGCCAGGAGAAGAAAAGAAGTAATAAAAATTAAAGCAGAAAAATGAAATAGAAAAAAAAAAAGACATTTAAAAGATCAACGAAACCAAAGGCTGGTTATTTGAACAAATAAACAAAATAGACATACCTCTAGCTAGGGTCAGCAAGAAAGAGGGAGACAACTCAAAGAAATAGTACCATAAATGAAAGAGGAGAAATTACAACAATCACAACAGAAATTTAGAGGATAATCAGAGATTACCATGAACATTTACTCTTAGAATGATACAGTCATCAAAGGCTGAATAAAGAAGAAATAAAAAACCAATTTCAAGCAGGGAAACTTAAACAGTAATCAAAACTCTTCCAAAAAGGAAAAGCCCAGAATCAGATGGGTTCACAAGTGAGTTCTACCAAACCTTCCAAGATGAACTATCCTGATAACTCTTTCAAAAAATTGACAAAGGAGTACAACCATATACATTTTATGAGGCCAATATCACACTAATACCAAAACCAAAAAAAGACAACCCAAAAAGAAACTATAGACCAATCTCCCTAATGAACACAGATCTAAAATCTCAATAAAATCTTAGTAAACCGAATTAAACAATGCATCAAAAGGATTATACACCATGACCAAGTGAGATTTATTCCAGAGACAAAAAAAATGCTTCAATATCTGAAAATCAATTAACATAATTCACCACATCAACAAAAAGAAAAATAAAAACCATATGATCATATCAAGAGATGCCAAGAAAGCATTTGATAAAGTTCAGCATGCGTTTATGACAACAGCCCTTGAAATACCTGGGAAAAAAGAAACATATTTTAATATAATAAAAACCATATATAACAAACCCACAGCTAACATCATTCTCAATGGTGAAAAACTGAAAGCCTTTCCACTAAGATCTGGGATAAGACAAGGATATCCACTCTCACCACTGTATTCAGTACAGTACTGAAAGTCCTACCTAGAGCAATTAGGTAAGAGAAAGATATAAAATGAATCTAAATTGGCAAAGAAGAAGTGAAGCTATCACTGCTTGCAGATGATATGATAATATATAGAGAACCCTAAAAAATCCACAGGAAAACTAATTCAAACAATAAATCAGTTCAGTAAAATGACAAGTTAAAAAAATCAATAAACAAAATCAGTAGTTTTTCTATATGCAAACAATCAGTCTGAAGAAGAAAAAATTTTAAAAACCATTCCATTTACAATTGTACCAAAGAGAATATTAATTACCTGTGAATAAAGGTGGTGAAAGACCTATACAAGGAAAATTATAACAAATTGTTAAAAGAAATAGAAGACACAAGGGATGGAAAGATATTCCCTGAAAAATTAACATCATCAAAATAGCGATTCTACCAAAAGCAATTTACAGATTCAATGCAATTCCAATAAAAATCTCAATGACATTCTTCAAAAAATATCATTGAAATTCAAATGGAATCACAAAATTCATACAGAATCACAAAAAAAATACCAAACAGCCAAAGCTCTCCTGACTAAGTCTATTACACTCACAGACTTCAAATTACAGTATAAAACTATAATAGTTAAAACAGCCTGCTACTCGAACAAAAACAGACACCCAGACCAATGGAATTGAATTGAAAGCCCAGAAATAAAAACACATATACATGGTCAACTAATCTACAACAAAGGAGCAAAGACTATATACTGAAACAAGGAAAGCCTCTTCAATAAAAGGTGCTGCAAAAACTGGACAACCAGAGGCAAAGGAATGAAACTAGACTACTACCTCTTATCATACACAAAAATCAAAGACTTGGATGTCAGACATGACACCATAAATATAGACAGGAGAAAACTGGCAAAACACACCATGACACAAACTCCAAAGATATCTTTTAGGACTCCTCTCCAGAAGAGAGATGAAACAAAGGAGAAGATGGGATCACATCAAACTAAAAAGCTTCCGTACTGCAAAAGAGACAGCAAACAAAACAGAGACACTACTGAATGGGAGAAAATATTTGCACACCACACAACTGATAAGGAACTGATACCAAAGAACTACAAAGAGCTCACACAACTCAACAAAAATAAAGCAAACAACCCAATCAAAAAATGGGCAGAGCAGCTAAAAAGACACTTCTCCAAAGAAACCAAAATGGCCAGGGTGCATATGAAAAAATGTTCAACATCACTAATTATCAGGGAAATGCAAATGAAAACAAGATACCACCTCACACCCGTGAGAGTGGCCCACATTAGGAAAAAAAAAAACAAAACTGGCAACAAGTGCTGGTGAGCATGCTGTGAAAAAGGAAACCTCTTACACTGCTTGTGGGAATGTCAACTGGTACAGCCACTATGGTAAGCTCTGTAGAGGGCCCTCGAAACACTAAAAATGGATCTACCTTATGATCCATCAATCCCACTACTATGAATCCCCCAAGGGACACAAAAACACTAATTCGAAAGGAAACCTGCACTCCTATGTTTAATATAGCCCTACTTACAATAGCTAAGCTATGGAGAAAACCTAAATTCCCCCGAAACAGAAAAGCGGATCAGAAGATGCGGAATACTATTCACCGATCAAAAAAGAAAAAACTCATGCCATCTGCAGCAACCTGGCTGGAGCTGTAAGATTATGCTAAATGAAAAAAGCCAGAAGGAAAAAGATAAATATCAGATAGTTTAACTTATATGTGGAATATAGAGAAACCAAACAAAGGGTCAGGGAAAAGACAAAACTTGCAAGCTGAACATAGATCTGAGACACAGGAGGGGAGGGGAATGAAGAGAGGTCAAAATAGGGGAGGGAAGGACCCAAGGGACTGTGGTGATGGAGAACTACAGGCTCAGGGGAGAAAGCAAATACTATCCAAAATTTAACTACAACGTAAGACATAAAAAGTATTTAAAATAAAATTTTTTTAAAAATAAGTCACGTCAGAAAAATGCGGGTGAGAAAAGCCTATCAGGTGATGCCCTGAAATGATTTTCTCAAGTGATTTGAGATGATTCTTCTGTTAAACCCAACTATGCTGGTGGAGATGATGTGAGGGTATGACAGGAAGCACCCACCCACAGCTTGCCTTTGCCTATTACTAAACCAGCAATTAAAACTCAGCACTCCTTTGTCACCGGTGCTGAATGGTCTTTCTTATTAATCCAGGAGAAGTGTTGAAGGGTTTTCACATTCTCATCTCATATTTTCATTTAAATTCTTTTGGTAACGTAACTTTGAGGAATGGAAATGGAAGTCAGATAATCCAAAGGGAAAGATGGCATACGGTCTTCTTGTTAGTCAGTCAGAGCAGGGAAGATGATGCCTACAGAAAATTAAATAGCCGACTATACCCAGCACCCAAGGAAACATTTGCCAGAGCTAATAAAGCACAGGGAGGGCCAAGAAACCCCCAGAGGGCAGAAGGCAGTCTCCCACCCCAACCAAAAACGGCCCAAAGAGGGGAAAAAGCCAAGAATGCAGCCCCCCACCCACCGCAACCTGTGGCTGGGGCTGATAAAACTACACCCCAGGATCACAGTAAAAGGGGCGTGACTTTGAAACTCTTGCCAGAAAGATCAAGCAATGCCACGAGCACCTGTGCCATAAACCCCAAAAAGGGACAGAGTAAGTAGCCACCTGCAACCCATTGAAGCCAGGAATTCCCCCCAAATTCCTTGCAGTTGTTCTTCCCTGGGCTCTGACCACCCGGACCTCTTCCAGAGTGCACTGTCTAAAAAAACTTCGCTTTGCCTAGCCATGGCTTTGAATTCTTTCATGGCTTTAGACAAGAATGGAAAAACCCCCAAACCCAGGAAAATTGCTTTTTCCATCTGTGAAGCTAAGTGTGGATTTATGGTTGGACACACATTAAGCAGTTTGAAAACACCATTCCTTGTTTATATAACATATACAATGTTGTCCCCAAATCAAATAAATAACACCAAAGGCGTTCCTAACAGGGATATCTCTTCTAAATGAGCCCCATCCTTTGAATTCAAAATGCAAGCTGTATCTGAAATACTTTTTCTGTTTTCCACCTCAAGTTCAAGTAACAACATGGAAAAATAGGCCTACCACTCAAATGGGAAAAGTGCTCTTTCATTTCATCCAGGGAGGTTATGCTAAAAAAAGCAGGGTACGTGTATCGTTATTCCAGGAGGCCACACTTGGCCCTAACTCACATCAGACGTGAGCTTATGGTGTGGCCTCTGAAGTGGCAGTCATGTTAACAAGGAATGAGGCGACACAGGGGCCTGTGTCAGACAGCAGGGGTTTCCTGCTGGGTGGGCATTCCTGGGGCACTCCTGGGACCAAAAATCCTGGGAAGGAATGGCTTTTCAGACATGAAATAGCTAAATTAGGTAATCTGGAAGGCAGGCCTTAGCTCCCTAGGAGAGAAAGCACCTCTCTCTAGACATAGAGGGATCTAGATGTGCTTGAGAGCAGTCAGGGGGCAAAGGATAGAAGCGCCCTACGTGGGGTGTGCTGGAAACTCCACAGTCAACACCACCTACTTAATGTGCCTCTCTACTCCCTCTCATTAATATTTAACATGTTTCTGTCGAGGCTTCAATTGGACAGAATTTCCTGTACAACAGAAATAAGGACAAACGCCTTTTCTTGTTTAGGTGAAGTGTCAAGAGGATGCTGCAGCCAGCATGGAGGTGACAGGTGGTTAGAGACAGTCCTTAAGGGAAGTTCAACCTCACAGGCCAAAGAAACCACCAAACCCAGACACAACGTCACATGCAGCACCTGCACTGCCCACTTGGTAGATATGATCTTACCCAGGCACATTCCCTGCAGAAGATACTCGGGGAGTACAAAATTTTCATTTGATCTCTTAAAAAAATATGATACAAGAAATACATAAATACATTGTCCTTGAAAGATTAAAATATCCACATAATCCCTTCTGACCATCTCCCCTCCTTCCCAGTCCTCCCCCTCCCTCTCCCCTTCCTACCTCCCCCAAAGTAGACACTGTGATGACTGTGGCACACAGCCCTCTGTAACTGTCTATACTCTGCACAGCACTATTTCATGTAGATTTAAAAAATCATTCTGGGCCTTCCTGGTGGTGCAATGGGTTAAGTGCAGTGCTGCGGAGCTGGCGGCAGCTGTAGCGTGAGTTCGATGCCTGGCTGGGGAGATTCCCACATGGAGCGGCGGACCTCTCCTGCCTCACTCACTGCTCCCCTCAGCAGTGTATTTCGGTCAATCTGCTTGTTCTTCTCCCCACTTGTCTCTGGTGAACCCTCTCACCACCCCACACCTCTGGCCTACACCCCAGCTTGTATGCAAAAATAAAATAAATCTGAAAAAATAAATACAAAAAAATAAAATAAATAAAAAACCATTCCGTGATGCACTATGTCCCCTCAGCAAAGCCTTTTGGCGTACAGCTCTTGCATGCTTCTTCCACTGCTGCCCAATGTCCTCGGGATGTCTGGATCAGTTTGCTTAGCCCTTCCTTAACTGGTGGGCATTTTGATTCCCCCTTTTTCACTATCAGGAACTATAAGGCAATGATTTTTTTGTGTGTGCCTGTCTCCTCTGAAGATATGGGGGTTTTCCAAACCTGAATTGGAATTCCTGGGTCATAACTTGTGCTTGCTTTTAGTATCAGCTTACACCCCTCCAGCTGCAGTTGGTGACTTGCTGTGGATTTACAGCTGCAATGCTTTGCATTATTATTCTGAGCCAAAACCAGTAGGTACTCCATGATGGGACCAGACCACATAGCTCAGCTGTTAAGAAAGTGGCAGTAGTTGTGACAAAACATAATCAGTGATTGTGCTGCAGTCTGAGTGGCCCTCTGATGTGACTACCCAACACCTTCACTTAAATGACAGGATGCCCAAATTCAAGGTCAAGTCAAGCAGCAGCAACCGGCAGTGGCAGATTTTCAAACAGGAGATTGCAGTTCTCAGATACACATTGTACTAAAAAAAGAGAAGCCTTATGTGGAATATAATGAGGCACTTATAAAACCAAATATGAGCTTTTGCGTCTCTCTTCTATTGAACAGCTCAAAGTGACTGAATCCTGAAAACATGATACTGGTCCAGAGACATGGTCTGTCAGAGTCAGCTTTACGGAAAAGAAAACAACTTTCATGGTTGTTTTTTGAGTGATCAAGACCTGCTGCTCAGCAGTAGGTGACATCACGTATACAAGATGGCTTATGTAGGTGGCCACCACCCCTACACAATAGATTAAGGTGAGCCACAGCCCTCCCACCCCCATCTCTCAGCACTTACTCATTTTCTGATTCTCTACCGGCATTTTTGTTTCCATATTGGATGAAGAGAGAGGGAATATGGGAAAGAAGAATGAATGGGGGAGGAAACATAAAGATATTCCAATAGATAAGTCAGCTTAAAGCTTCCAGAAACAAAAAAATGAAGTTGTTCATGAGAGAAACAGGAGAAAAGTAAAGTCAGTAAGAATGAAAACCTTTGTAGAACAATGGTGCAATGTGCTGCCCAAATAATCCCAGGACACTGAAGGACATCCCTGGTGAGAGTATGTGAGAACCCTGCACAGACATTTGGAGAACCTTGAGAAGCCCCCACCCAGTCCTCAGTTTTAATGGAGAAGAGGAAAGGGAGAGGGTTGAGAATCTAAAGTGTCTACCACAGGTGAAATTATAAGCAAATTCCTATTTGTTTATTCAGAAAAATGACACGAGTATGCCAGTAAGGGCACTCAGGGTCAGGGCTACCCACAGTGAGGACAAAGCGTGGACTTAAGACCTGGCTGGACCTTGACAGTGGTCATTCTTGGCATAAATAATCCCAGTGTTTTTCCCAGTGCTCCAAATAAATGGTCAAGTGCAGTGTGCACTGATATGTTGTGACAAAAGGGATGAGGAGTATTGCTACGGGCAACAAGGTGGGAGAATCTGGGTGGACAGAGAAGGAAAGAGAGAAAAACAAGTTCCATTTTCCAAATGGCCCATGCAGACTTTGAAACTGAAGAAAGTACTTGTGCAGAGAAAAATAAGAGACCCAACAGCAAAATTGACCAGAGGCTAGGCCAAACCTCTTTTTACTTTAATTATTTCAGTCCAAGCTTTGGAGACCCACAGAAATAACCTGGCCAGTCAAAAGTGGGGCAAACAGAGAAGCTGGAGTAGCCAGACATTTCTTCAACCTGGGTCATTACAACTACTGCTAGAACAAAAGACCAGTGGGAAGTTAACTACGCTGGGAGAGCTATAGGTGGAACTTTATTCCAAAATCAATCTGTCTCATCCAGCTGGAAACAAGGGAAGGTAACTGGGGAAGCACTGGAACCTACTTCCTCTGCCTCCTTGAGTGGGTTTATTCTCTCTGACAGTCCATTCCAAAGGCTCTTATGAAAGATGCAGATTGTTGTGATCAACCTGAAAAATTTCTGAAATCCCTGGTCAGAGACCACCAGTCTATCAAATATGGGGTGCCAGCCAACTGAAGGACAGCGTTGCCCATGACCTAGCCATCCTTGAGATGGGAAAGCTGTGATTTAAAGTGGGTGTCAAACAGAGCGGCCTATCCTTGCATTTGGAGATGGACCTGAGAAGGGGAAAGAAGAGTGGGAAGAGAAAGCTGGGAAAGGGGAAAGAGCTGACGCTTAGTCCTCGGGTGGGAGAGCTGTCAAATCACTTCTGACTTCCATCTCCTCCTGTGACCTCTAAAGAATCCGGTTACTGACAGAAGACAGGGAATTGAATAGAGTGTAAGGAGAAGCATGGAGCTCCACACCTCCTACTGATCATCGAGCTAAAGGGAGAGAGAAGAGGTAGCCTGATTCTCTGCTCTGTGGGAAAAGGAGATTGACAGCAGAGTCACCTCCCACCAGAGACCTCTAAGAAAAATGGATTGCTTTGTTGTCATAAGAGGGTCCCTTTCAGCAGGTCACATCTGATGCACTGCTTTTGACTTTGTCTCCTCTTTTCATCCCCATCCTAGAAAGATCCCTCATTACTGTTCATTAGACTCTCCCAGCTAGTCTCCTCGGCTGACTTTTACTTTAACCACTTTTACTGGACACTGACAGTGTCTTCTAGAGGCTTGAGAAAGACAAATAAATAAGACATTGGCACAACTCCTGGAAAGTTCACAGTCCATTACAAGATAAACTCACAAAAGCATTGATAATAGAGCATGGTAAGTGCTTTAATCAACAAACTTCCAAAAGGTGATGAAAACACACAAAAGAATTAAATCTAACTGAGGTAGATCTGGAAGGCAAACATGGATGTGTGATCTAAGACTTGATCCAAGGGGACAGGCATGGCAAGTCAGGCTGAGGGTGCAGCATGAGCAACGGGTTGGACAGACCATCGTCTGGTAATTGCAAGATTTTCTATGGGTTGAATATCAGGTACAGAGGTGAAATAGGGAAAGGATAAGCAACAGGCTATAAGACAGGGGCTGGATATGAATTCAAAGATCCCACATCAATCTCTGAATCATGGGCCTCTTCCTGTGAGCAGGAAGGAGTGATCAGAGAGACTGTTAAAGCTTTAATGAGATACAATTTACAGCATATAATCCCCTCTTTTAAAGTGGATTATACAATTCATCGGGTACAATTCACTGGTTTTCAGTGTATTCACAGAGTTGTGTAACTATCACCACAATTTAATTATAGAATATTTAAATCCTTCCCAAAAGAAACACTGTGCCTACCAGTAGTCACTCTTCTTTCCTCACCATCACTACCTCACCTGCCTGTGCAATCACTAATTTATTTTCTGCCTTGACAGATTTGCCTATTCTGGAAAATTCATACTTATCAAATAAGATATGTGCTCTTCGAGGCTGGCTTCTTTCACTTAGCATAATGTTTTCAAGATTCATCCAAGTTATAGGATGTATCAACATCTCATTCTTTTTTTTTTTTCCTTCCCTCCCTCCTCCCCGCTGCCCGCCTTCCTTCATCTCATTCTTTTTTATTGCCAAGTAACAATCCATTGTATGGATAAACCACAATTTATTTATCCTTCATTAGTTGATGGATACGAGTTGTTTCTACTTTTTGATATTGTGAACAACACTGTCATAAACTTCAGATATACATTTTTGTGTGAAAATATATTTCCATTTCTTTTGGGTATAGTCTGAGGCCCAGAAAGCCTGAGCCACGGCCACTCTATGGAACCATGGCCAAAGTATTTTCCAAAGTAGCTGAACTATTTTATATTCTCACCAGCAAAATTCCATCACATTAGATTGTAACTACCTGCAATGGAATTCTTTGGGGAAATGTTTCAATTTTTCCAGAATCCTTACCAACACTTGATACTGTGTCTCCTTGGTGATTCTAGCAGATATGAAGTGGTATCTCATTGTGTTTTGATTTATAGGGTTATGTAATGGATGATGATGTTAAATATATTTTCATATGCTTATTCACCAAAGATTTCTAAGCAAGAGAAGAAATTGTTTTTGGAATAAGCCTGGTTGAGTGAGATCAGAGAGAAACTAGAGGATGTTATAAAAACTCAACAAAGAGTTAATGAGATCCTTGACCGGGGGACAGTATGAGGACAGTAATAAAGTGAGAGTCTAAGGAGCGATTTCAGAGGCAGAACCAGGAAGATTTAATAAAAGATGAGTGGCAAAGTGGGGAGTCAGGATAGAAGGGAGAGGTAAGGATGGTGTCAAGGTTTCCTGCCTGGGCAAACAGGAAGATGGTGATTCCATGAACCAAACTTAAGAAGCAGAGGAGAAAGGTAGGCTGGGAGGGGAGATTATGAGTTCAGTTTAGGACATGTTAAGTTTGAGGCACCTGGGGGGAAACCATTTGAGGGAGATTTGATGAATAGGCAACTAGGGAAGCAACCACGGGGCACTAGAAACAGAGATAAAACTTTAGCAATACTAACATATTCAGAGGTGATGGCTGAGTACATGGGTTACACATATATCAAGAATTTTTTTAAAGATTTATTTATTTTTGCATACAAGGCCAGAGGTACAGGCCAGAGGAGAGGGGTCACCAGAGACAGAGAGGTGAGCAGAACAGGCAGATCGACTGAAATACACTGCTGAGAGGAGCAGCGGGCAAGACAGGAGAGGTCTGCTGCACCATGTGGGAATATCCCCGGCCGGGCATTGAACTTACGTCGCAGCTGCTGACAGCTCCACAGCGTTGCGCTTAACCCGTTGTGCCACCAGGAAGGCCCTCAAGAAATTTTGCAAATCAGGAGCCTTTGGTGGTAGTCCTTTCAGTGGCAAGAATATGGACAGAAGACAGATTTAAATGACTGAAGAAAAAAATGAGACTCAAAGAAGAAAAGGGGGAAGATATGGACTATTTCCCATTTCTGTGGAAATCCTTCCCAAGTATGCCAAGGAGCATCAAGACACTCCCATTCCTTCAGAGAAGGATGCAGTACCCAAGGGATAGGAGAAGCGGGAAGAACACAGCTCTCCGGATGGTGTGTGGCCCGGGTAGCAGAAAGCCACCACCAGCTGCAGAGCCAAGACTTGTAGCGCTTAGCCCTCCCACCTCCACCCCCTCACTCCAGCAAAACTTTTAATGGTATGAAAAATAAGGATAACAAAGGGGGGGGGGGTCATGCTGAGTTCAATTTGTGATAGGCATTCAGTGACAAATTACATATTCCTCAATTCTAGAAATATTTCCCTGGGAGAAGGCATCTGGATTATAACTGCTTCATGTCAAAAGAATTAATAAACCAAGAAAAATCTCTTTAAACCCAGAGTGAGGTTATTTTCTATTTACCACTCCACCTTCCTCCAAACAGCTCTGAGTCCATGGAGGCTACACAGAGACTGAATCAAAAGTGCCCCTTTCAGTTGGGAGCCAATTTGCTTTGGCCAACAGTCGGCACCAATAGGGAGGGAGAGGGAGGACAACCCTGTGCCCCACTCCAAGCTGCCAGGGGGTGGCCAAATCTCTCTGCTAAGGGCTCAGTCCAGGCCAGGTGGTTCTCTCCATGAAGTCCTCCCTTCCAGGTCCCCCAAGCCACTCCCATTCCTACTATTCAGGTCTAAGGGTGTGGTGAGCTCCTTGCTATCACTAAGGTTTAGGGTGCTGTCCACTGCTTGTTTAGTTTATTCCTTGGACTTCATTAACAGTCTCCTTATTAAATGCTCTTCAAATTTCTCTGTGTGCCACCCGCTTCCTCATAGGTCTCAACTAAATCAAATCCTGATGTTGAAGATTTTACTCCTTACTCTCTAGAAGACTTAGTTAAGAGCACATTCCCTGAATCCCAAATGTCTCTGTCAGTGGTCAGCTAGTGGTACTTGAGTCACATGCAACCCTTTCATCTCACCACAGTGTTCTTCTGATTCTATCTGGACTTTCCACACATCTATTGAGCCAAACACATTCTTAAGAGCTATGCAAAGTAATGTCTCTTTTGCTGTACAGAGGCTTTTTATTTTGATGTAATCCCATTTGTTTATCTTGTCCTTCACTTCCTTCGCTTTGGGGGATGTGTCTTTAAAGATTTTGCTGAGATGTATGTCATGTAGAGTTTTGCCTATATTTTCTTCTATAAATTTTATGGTTTCAGGTCTTACGTGCAGGTCTTTCATCCATTTTGAGTTGGCTTTTGTGCATGGTGTGAGGTAGTAGTCTAGCTTCATTTTTTTTGCATGGAGCTGTCCAGTTTTTCCAGCACCATTTATTGAACAGACTGTCCTTGTTTCACTGCATTTTCTTTGCTCCTTTGTCAAAGATTAGTTGTTCATAGATATGCGGCTTTAATTCTGGGTATTCTATTTGGTTCCATTGGTCTTTGTGTCTATTTTTGTTCCGGTATTATGCTGTTTTAATTATTATGACTTTGTAGTATAGTTTGAAATCAGGGAGTAAAATTCCTCTGTTTTCTTTTTTTTAGTCAGGAGGGCTTTAGCTATGCGGGGGTTTTTGAGGTTCTATATGGATTTCATCAGTATTCAATCTATTTCTTTGAAGAATGTCATTGAGCTTTTTATTGGAATAGCATTGAATCTCTAAATTGCTTTTGGTAGGACTGCCATTTTGATAATGTTAATCCTTCCAATCCATGAGCAGGGGATGTCTTTCCATTTTCTTGTGTCTTCCTCTATTTCTTTCAACAGTGTTTTATAGTTTTCTTTGTATAAGTCCTTTACATCTTTTGTTAGATTTATTCCCAGATATTTCTTTCTTTTTTTTTTTTTTTTTTTTTTTTTTTTTTTCAGTTTTGAAGGGGATGGATCTCTTAATTTCTTCTTCTTCAGACTGGGTTTTTGCATATAGGAAGGCTACTGATTCTGATAACAAAAATCTACAAGGAGCTACAAGGAGCTCACACAACTCAACAAAAACAAAGCCAACAATCCAGTCAAAAAGTGGGCAGAAGAGCTAAAATGGCACTTCTCCAAAGAAGAAAAGCAAATGGCCAACAGGTACATGAAAAAATGTTCAACATCACTTATAATCAGGTAAATGCAAATCAAAACCACAATGAGGTACCACCTCACACCTCTGAGGATGGCACACTTTAAAAATACAGGCAACAACAAATGCTGGAAAGGATGTGGAGAAAAAGGCACTCTTCTACACTGCTGGTGGGAATTCAACCTGGTCCAACCACTATGGAAAACTGCATGGTGATTCCTCAAACCGCTAAAAATGGAGCTTCCATATGACCCAGCAACACCACTTTTGGGAATCTACCCAAAAGACACAAAACACTAATCCAAAAGGATACATGCACCCGTATGTTCACTGTAGCACTGTTTACAATAGCAAAGGTATGGAAGCAACCCAGATGTCCAAAAATAGATGATTGGATCAAGAAGATGTGGTACATATACACAATGGAATACTATTCCGCATTCAAAGAAGATAAACACATGCAATTTGCAGCAACATGGATAGAACTAGAGGGGATCATACTCAGTGAAATAAGCCAGAAAGAAAGAGAAAAATATCGAATGGTTTCACTTATAACAGGACTATAGGGAAACCAAATTGGAGAGAGACACTCAGCGGGGGAGTAGGGGGATAAGGGCACAAAATGGAGTAGAAAAGGACACAAGGGGCCACGGAGATGGATCACGGGTGAATTGGTGGTGGGTTACCCAAGGGGAATACAAAATGTAAAAGATATAAATAACAATAAAAATATATATATTAAAAAAAAGAGCTATACAAAGTAGTATGTGGTATTTCCCTCAAAGAAACATACTGAGGGGGACAAATGTATATGGGCAGCTGTAACGCCAGAATCCCCCACAAAGCTATCCTACCTCCTGGCTTCAGTCTCACAAATGAAGATAATTTTCCATTCTCTCCTATGATGGAAATGCTAACCCATGTGATGCATAAACAGCACAACTTCCAGGGAAGCAGGCTGAAGAAAGAAACTGAAAGGTCCTCCATATCTAGACTTGTTTTCAAAAGCTGCTTTGAAATTAAGCAGGAGTAAAATGTGGCCCAAGAATCACTAGTCCAATTTAAGGGAAATTTAAGGGAAAACCAGGCTTTGTAGGGTCAGGCAAACCTGAGCACTGGCCCCATCTCTGCCATTTGCTAACGTCATGGTTTTTTTTTTTCAATTATTTAGGCTCGGTTTTCTCATCTATGCAACAGGCATGCTGACATTGCGCTGTAGGTTATTTTGTGGTTGAAAGAGGCAAGGCGCACTGACCTCCCAGAATAGCACTTAGCCAAGAGCATGTGGTATGAAATGTTCCCTGTTGTTCCCACCTAAGGTCCTATTGAAGGACAGACATTTAGCCCATCCTGGGCAGGGGTTGACCAGATGACAGCTTTGCACTAATCAGAGGTAATCACTGCCATAGTGGTAACAGTTCAAGGTACTAGTGAGGAGGAGGCTGTCCTCCCTAATTCAAGGTGCTCTTTTCTTTTCTTTCTTTCTTCTTTTTTAAAAGATTTATTTATGTATACATTTAGTGTACATAAATATTTATGTGTACATTTATGTATATATTATGTGTACATTTATGTATACATAAATAAATGGAGTGTGGGTCAGAGGTGCGGAGGGTGAAAGGATTCACCAGAGACTGAGTGGGAGCAGAACAGGCAGATCTACTAAAATACACTGCTGAGGGGAGCAGCGGGAGAGACAGGAGAGGTCTGCTGCGCCATGTGGGTTAGCTCCCTGGCTGGGATCAAACTCATGCTGCAGTGGCTCTGGATAGTTTGACAGCACTGAGACTTTAACCCCTACACCACCAGGGAAGCCCTTCAAGATGGTCTTTTCTATTGAACTCAATCTCCCCACACTCCCTCCCCAAAGATAGCAGAGCTTAGAAAATATGGGTAACAGGTATTATGGACTGAGTCCTACAGGTCCTTGGCAGAATTTTAGGACTCAAAATACAAAGATTTTCTCCCCAAGAAATCTGAGAATTAGAACTCCCCATAAGGTCTATCTGGATAGAGTGGGCACAGCTATCCTAATTCAGAGAGTAGGGTAACAACTCCCGTCTGGAGTTACACCCAACTCCTGATTAAATGAGATCATGTAAGAGATGGGTTCCACAATGAGAACCCAGAGAGATCAATGAAGATCGGCTTCCCTTTCTTCTTCTAGGACAGTCTCTCCTCCTTCTCACACTTGTCTTTTCTTAAGACAGTTTCCAAAGATCCATACCAAACTGGAAGTGACTTAAAAGAACTGAACTATCTACCCTGTATTTCTGAAATAACTAATCCACAGAATTTTCCCATCACAATATAAGGGGGGAAGTTACTGACACTTTTGTCATCTAGGACAACATCAGTCTTTTGGCTGTCTTACTTACACCTAATTTCGCCAATATAGGACCACTACGTCTCACAGTAGCCAGCACTGGTAACTACAGAAATGTTCATTTATGGCCTGGAACTGAAACTGACATTTCAGTATGAAGTAAGCAAATATTGACTATTGCCCCACTTGAGCCCTTCCACCTCTGCAAGCCGGTAATTTTGACTATATTAAAAACAAGTTACACACATTAAAAGAAAAAACAAATGGTTAAACCTAAGAAGGTGAGAGAATATTCAATTACTTGAAAATACAAATTAAGACAAAAAGCAATACAAGGTTATTTTTAGAAGTGCTTCATTTTCTTTTTTAGCAACACTTGGCAATAACATGAGGCCGAAGGAGGGCCATAGGACGGTCTGGAGAGAACTGCTATTGACCTGCCCTAGAAACTGGCCTAGTAAGGGAATCTTAGGATTCCTCACCAGCTAGGGGTGTGTGTCCCCAGTTTTCTGTCTCAAAAACTGACCCCAGCCAAAATCCCAGAACTCCGGGTTGGTGCCCAGATGTGGGTGCTATAGGAGCAATCTGGTGGACAGCCACCACCAAAGTGTCAGTCCCGTACCTGGCGGAGACACAGGTCCCAGACCAGAGAGGAAGCAGGAGGCACAGGGAGTTCGTGTCCTACGACTGGATGGCCTCCACCCTGGGGAGAACCAACTAGAGCAGCAGGAGAGGGAACAGGACAGAGGGGACCAGACTGCCTGAGGGCTCAGTTAAGCCACAGTTCCATAGTTCTCTTTTATCACATCCTCTTGAAGTGCTGTTTTGTAACAGAAGTTGACCAAGACAGGAAGAATACTAAGATGCGTGACCTGGCTGTGAGTTTCCAAGAGGAAGTGTGAAGAGCTCCCAGAGCCAGGGTGTCACAGAGTGTGGTCCCTGGGAGGGTCTAAGAATCACCCATCACTGGGGCTATGACGTCCTTATGGCTGCGGCGGGCAGCAGTGCTACCACATATACAAAACCCAAAAGATTACTAGATCTTTCTTAGGGATAAGCAAGGATTCCAAATACCTTTTATCTAAAACCACATCTACAGCACAGAGAACATCATGCCAGGTATTAGAATTGCAAACATAAAAACTCTGATCTATGAGCTCACAGATACCACATGTCGTTTGTTTTTATGACTTCCATTGTCTCGATTTTTTTTCTAAAACCATCCAGAAATCAAATCCACATAAGTGAGTGAAAATGCCATTAAATAAACAATATGAAAACATATTTCAACTGAGCTGGCAAGAAGTAAGTGTGGGGGAAGGCGTACATGCAGGGTTTTATTTCTCAAGAATGCCTGAATGGAAAATGGCCTATTTTACAAGATTTAGTTCTGCTGTGAAAGGTTGAGACTATTGCCAAAGGCACTTCAGGTTCTTTGCTCATACCTAATAGTAGATATCTGAGGAGTTGAATGCCAAAAGTGTAACCCAGAACAGCTCTTGAAATTACCTTTGTGAATAAAAACAAAAGTTCAAAAAGTCAAAAGAGCTTGGCTCAAGTTCAGAAAAGAGAATAAATGTAGCTGCAAAAAAAAAAAAAAGCAAAGCATTTAATTTAAAAAATATGAGTGTACTTTTTTTTTTTAAGTTTTATTTATTTATGCATATAAGCGGGGGTATAGACCAGAGGTGTGGGGCGGAGAGAGGGTTCACCAGAGATAGAGTGGGGAGCAGAACAGGAGGATCGATGGAAACACACTGCTGAGGGGAGCAGCGGGCGAGGCAGGAGAGGTCTGCCGCACCATGTGGGAATCTCCCCGGCTGGGTGTTGAACTCCTGCTGCAGCAGCTGCCAAGAGCTCCACAGCGCAGCACCTAACCGCTGTGCCACCGGGGAGGCCCTGAGTGTACTTTTGAGTCCTGTGAGGACCAGGAAAGGAGCAAAGAATGGGTTGCGGGGGGAGAGGAACTGAGGGGCTGAAAGGCAACCCACATCAAACACACCGTTCATAGCATCATTTATGCCCTTTCCACTGCATTCAACCAATACGACTTTGCCACTTTCAAGGTACCTTGAAACCATCACTTCAATCACAGTATTTGCTTCTTGAAAGGTTCTTGCAACTTTAGATTTGCTGACAGTACAGTAAGAATTCCACATAATCCTCTGTGCATACGCACACAGAAGAAAATTTTGTATTGTTATTACTTTGCATCTCAGTTTGACTACGAAAGAGTGAGCAAACTTAACAATGATCCTGCATAAGGTGATATAGTATCACACACATTTGAGTATCACTTGGCAGTTGTCTGCAATGAACAAAGTGAATTCCAAAAATTCCAAAAATTTGACTTAGCCAAAGTTAAAAGGAGAGCTGAAAAGGGGAGCTGTTGTTCCACAGGTACTGTCTTAGTTTTTCAAGAGGAGAAGGTCTGGAGATATGTGCCTATAATTAACACCACTGCACTATACACTTAAAATGGCTAAGATGGTCAACTTTGTGCTATGTGGTTTTTATGACAATTAAAAAAATTACTTTTTAAAGTAAAAAAATAACAGCATTATTCATTCTCCGCTTCACATTTGGTCACAAACCACAGCATACTGCAATAATTAAACTGAATTTGCTGTGTAAAAGAGTGCGCTACCTACCTAACAAGGGTACTCAGATTTAAAGATCCACTCTAAGTTCCAAGTACAACAAATAAGAAGAAAATTTTAGGGTTGGAGAAGCTGGCTTGATTTCTTTGAAACAGTCTACTATGCCAGTGCTTACTGGCAAATTTAGCATTTTTACCTTATAAACATTAACATGGGAAACTTTCAGACAGGCAATTCAAAGCTGCTAAAGTCACTCACTTGAAGCAGATGATGACAGGGGAATGCCCACTTCTGCCTGAAGTCAGACCCAGAACCACCTACCCCCTCCATGTTCCTCTGCCCAGGCTGCAGGAAGTCAGAGCCACACCTCATGTGATTTCTCAGTTGTGTGATAAAAATACCATGACTAGGTGTTTTGTTTCTAAGTAGCTTACAGAATTTGAGACTAACAGGTAAATGGGCTCACAGTAAAGGAATTACAGTTTTCCATTTAACTAGCACCTTTGAATTAGCTTTCTAGGGCTACTTTAACAAAATACCACACGTTAGGTGGCTTAGAACAACAGAAATTGTCTCATAGTCTGAAGCTTAGAAGCCCAACATCAAGATATTGGTGATTGTGATTCCTTCCGAAGGCACTAAGACACCTTCACATTGTGTCTCCCTGTGTCTCTGATTTCATGTGACCTTATAAGGACACCAGTCATATAGAATAGGGACTCACCTGAATTAGGGACTCAATCTAACTCTAGTATGACCTCCCCTTAAAGAACTACATGTAGAATGTCCCTATTTCCAAATAAGGTCACATTTTGAGGTACTGGGGTTAGGACATTAACATATCTTTTTTGGGAAACACAATTCAACCTATAACAGCTTCTCAAAAACCAGCAGCATCAGTATCACTTGGGAATTCATTTAAAATCCAAATTCCTAGACAACTGCTAACCCGCTGATTCACTCCAAAGTACGCTAAACAGTGTACATCCAACAAGCCTTCCAAGAAGTTCTGATGCACACTTGAGAACCATTGTTTTGTTTTCATTTTTATTTTTTTACTTATTAATTTTATTTATATATATATATTTTACATTATTTTTTATTTTTGTACAGAGTATGCTTTCTCCTCTCAGGTGCAGTCCCTGTACTCTTTATTTTAGGTTAGTGTCTTTTTTTTTTGTACAGAAACTTTTTAGTTTCCTTTTTAAACATTCTTGTTTATTTTTTCATCATGTAGAATTTGTCCCCTCAGTTACGGTCACCATAATTTTCTCACCACACTCTACCTTGTTCTCTCCCATTATCTATTCTTCCCCTTTTCCACATTATCTTCCTCTCACCCCTCTGAGTATCTCATATCTTGGTCTGCTTTCAAGGATCAGTCTTAACAATAATTCCAAAGGAAACCTGTACTCCTGTGTTTATAACAGCACTATTTACAATGGCTAAGACTTGGATCAAGATGTGGTGCATATACAAAATGGAATACTACTCAGCAATCAAAAAAGATAAACTCATACCATTTGCAGCAACAAGGGTGGAACTGGAAGTGATTATTCTAAGTGAAGTGAGCCAGAAGGAGAAAGAGAAATACTGATGGTTTCACTTGTATGCGGAATCTAGAGAAACCAAACAAAGGCTGAGACAAAGACAAATTGTAAGACTGACACTTGAAAGCAGAGAACCACTGTTTTAAGCTATACTGTACATTAAATTTTTTTTGTAATGCTAAGGGTGTATGTATATTCCCACCGGATTACTAGACCTTTGATGCTACCTGTGATGGTATTTATCACATGTTGCTTCTCCCACAGCAGTGATCAGTTAATGCTTATTGTTTCCATAAACAGGTAGACTCTAGAGGTCCATGCTGGTCACATGTGGCCTCCAGATAGGTTTTGTTTGGTCTGTTCATAAATACTCTGAACAAAATGTTAACATTAAAAACCTAGCTTACAGACTTTCCCTGAAAAATAAATGTAAAATCTGGCAACAATGGGTCCTAAATTCTGGGCTTGAGTGTTTCAGTTAGCCATAGTCCCCACCACTCCTTCACATCGAGGCTTCATGCAGACTAACCTGGCTCACTTACTTGTATCACATACCTAGTCTCAAAAGCCATTTGGTTTGAACCATAGTTGTGTAGAGAGGTTTTAGGTGGAATTATATTATCACTAAACATAGTCTGAAATACTCTGATACTGCTAACCCATCAGTTTAGGAAAAGAATTCTAAAACCAGTATCTTATTAGCACTGACTTAAATTTTTGAGAGCTTAGCTTCACTTTTCAACAAATTATGAAGTGACTCAAGCACTGAAGATCAATGTTTTGCAGGGGCTGGCCAATGCAACAATGCATGGGCAAGTAATAACATAGTAAGAAGAGATTTTTGTATTGGAACAACTTCATTACAGAGAAATCCCATATTGAGATATGACTGTGATTTTGAGACATCACATATGTCTCCTTCATGTATATGCAATGCTCAGTTGCAACAGAAGATCAGCTGTGAAAGCTGATTTTCCAGAGAAGCAAGTGGTGGGGGGGGGATGGGGAGGAAGTCATTCTTTAACACTATATTCAGACTTACAAAATATTTAAAGGGCTAATGTGGACTAGGAATTGACAAATGTGCCTTTAATGCAGACACCCAGTAAGTTCCATACAAAGGACAGAAAAAAAAAACATATGCTGTACCTTGCCCAGATATAATCACCCTCACTGGGGTAGCTCACAAAATAGCAAGCAGAGTGGTGTTTGGGGTCCCTTTAGCTCAGTAAGAAGAGGCATGGAGTTCCAAGGTGAAAACTCACACATACAAGTGGACACAGAAACAAGGTTTCAGAGAGGGAACAAGCTTCATTAGTGAGTATGTACTTTCCATGGACTACATCACAAAGCAACACATCAGAAAAATACAACCACTCAAAAATTTTTGAACCAGATTATTCAAAAACCACTACTATGTCACAGGGCTATTTTCTGATAAATTCTTAAATTTTATTCTCACCTTAACCACCACTGTTAACTCAGCAATCTTAGGAAAGAAAAGAGATGAAATATTTCACTGACGACTAAATCTTCCTTTAAAGTGAAGGGAGTTGAGAATGATCGCTTTCTCAAAGACAAAAAATGACTTTTTCTTGTAGGAAGATCTAATATTTTGAATGGTGTATTAAATAATTAAAATACCTCTTCACAGCAAAGTAAATACATACAAAAAGGGACAGGATTGTGATGTAAAAACATGGGTATACTTTCCTCTTAGTACATAGTACCAGAGTGTTAGTTGGGGTTTCCCCAAAAAACAGAACCAACAGAACGTGTGTGTGCGTGGACGTGCACATGTGCGATAGGGGAAGAAAAGAGAGTGACTGATTGTTCACGCAATCATAGAGGCTGACAAATCCTAAGACCTGCAGGGTAAATCAGCTGGGCCCAGCTGGAGACCCAAGAGAGTAAATAGTGTAGATCTCATCTGAAGTTAGCTAAAAGCCAATGTCCACTCTCAAAGGCCATTGGGTAGGAGGCATTCTCTCTTGTTCAGGGTAAACTCAGCCTTCAGGCTCTTTTCAGGCCTTCAACTGATCAAATGAGGCCCAGCCGCATTGGGCAGGGCAGTCTACTTTATTCAGTGCCCTGATTCAAATGTTATACTCATCCAGAAACACCCTCATGGACACACCACAGTATAATGTTTGACCAAATGCCTAGGCACCCTGCGGCCTAGTCAACGGATATAAAAAGGTATCATAACCCTTCACTGTGGCTGGTAGGCAAAAGGACAGGGCAATCAGGACATAGGCAATGCTGGGATCTCTGAAGGGAAGAGAAACCCATGTCTGACCTTGTGAGGAAGGGGCCATCCCCTAAGGCCCCTGCTACCCCTTCCATTGAACAATAGCTCTTCATGAGGTTATCTGACTTTTAATTAAGGTCCTCATCAATGAACCACGTAAAGCTGTGGGCCACTTTTATGCAACTAACAGAACGCCCACAGTTAAAAACATACTGACATTACCAAGTGCTAGTGGAACAACTAGAACTGTCATCTTTGCTGGAGGGACTGTGAAATGATTAAGTCACTTTAGAAAATAATTTGGCAGTTTCTTATAAGATTAAACACACACCACACAACCTGGCAATCTTACTCATAGGTATCTAACCAAAAGAGATGAAAACTTATCACTTCAGTGATGTTTTGGTAATGACTGCCAAACACTAAAAACAACACAAATTTTCCCCAATCTATGAATGGATAAACATTCATGCAGTGGAATACTACTCAGCAATAAAAAGCGAGAACACTATTCATGCAAGAATCTCAAAGACATGCTGAGTAAGAGAAGTCAGTCTCAAAATATTGAATACTGTATAATTTTATTTAATGATATTTTGAAAATAAAACTACAGTGATGGAAAAATACAGTGGTTGCCAGGGGACAAGTGTGGAGCATACATTACACTGTAAAGAGAAGAACAAGGGAAGTTTGAAGGGAAAGGGACCTAACTTCAGTAGTAGTTACACAAATCTAGAGGTGTTAAGTAGATTCCACAGAATTATACAACCCTCCTCCAAGATCAAATCTACTCTATAATAATTTTAAAATTTTGTTAAATCAAATAGTAATAAAATAATTGTAGGTGCACCAAATTTCTGTGCAGGGTAAAGGCACCTAGTAGAAAATATCTATAAAATGGTGTCGGCTAACAGAAGCTGAATTCAGAATATACACAGGTAGGTGGGGACAAGTAGGTGGAGACAAGAAGAACAGTTACTTGAAGGCATCATTTGATAGTTTGGTGTATAAAGGGAATAAATGACAGTCTTGAGTCACAAATTGATAATTCTCTGAAAAGGTAAAAAGCTGTGATTTTTCTCTCTTTCCCAAACATTTCCCTCCCAAGAACTTTGTATTCATGGTCTCTTATTACAGCCTTGAGAGGGAATTTAGTTTAAGGTATGGTAAAGGATTTGCCCTGGAATTTGATCTCTCTTCTATCTGGTTCCTGAGTCCTCATTTTTAATGTAGCCTATAGCCTCCCAGAAGACACATAATACCACAGTGAGGATGAACAGTTATCCTTCTAATTTCCCTGATCCTCTGTGCCCTTAGCTGTGGTTTACAAGGAGGGTGGGGAGGAGCTGCCCCAAGGGAACACGTGCCAAGGTCAGGAGATATTATTGGTTGTCACAACTAGGGGGAAAGATGTTACTGGCATTTGATGGGTAGAAAAGCTGCTAACATCCTACAATGCACAGAACGGATCCCTGAACAAATATCTAGCCCCAAATGTCACTTCCAAGTGAAAGGAAGAAAGAACACATATTGAACATACCGATGCCCTGACAGGCATTTTAAAATTCTTATTTTACTTACTTCCTCAAAACACTTTTCGGGTAGGTATTCAGGCCCTAACTTATAGGTAAGAAGACTGTTGCTCAGACTCGCAAAGGAATGTGCTCAAATCCCAGCGACTGACAAAAAGCTGTGGGCACCCCCAGACCCTGTGACTGCAAAGTCCAGGGTAGCTACAGTGTGTGCTTTAGGGAGTGTGGGGGAGGGGAGCTCTTAATCCTTCCTTCACTTCATCTCCTCTGGTGTCAAATATCACCTCTCAGGCCTGAGAAAACTGTACAAGAGTGGGGCTGTGGGCACAGCGGAAAGGCAAATCTGAATAACTGAGGCTCCCAGAAAGGCTGGTTGATCATCACTAAAGAACACACAGGACTGGCTTGTCACCAGGCTTCCCTCCACCTTCACCTCTGTCCAAAGAGCCTAGAATCATTCTCAGCTCTGTGCTCATGAGTTGCTTTCTCTCCTCTCCCACCAGCTGGATTTAATCACAAGGTGGGAACAGGGAGACACATCACAGAACAAAGTGCTACAGTTTCCCCCAATAACACTCAGCTGCAGGGTTTGCCTGAGAAAAATAAACAAAACTCTCAAAACAAGAACTTTCATCACCCCCTGAGTGATTCTCGTTCAATTTTCCAATTTAACCCTTTCACGTAAGTAGTACTGAAAGTTCCAATGATTAAACACGGGATATGTGTGTGTAAGGGAGAAGAAGGAGCGATGAGGAGAGAGAAAGAAAGCGAAGGGAGAAAGAGAAGTAGAAAAATGAAGGCAAAGGAACAGCATGTGAGGAAAGGCGGAGTTTCACAGAAAGCTCGGAAATTAGAGCCCCAAGACTGGGGATCCCTCTTATAAATCAGGTGGGAGCACATTAACAGAAGCTGCTCTTCAGAATGACCCTAGGAAGTACACAGAGCCGTCGGGCAGGCAGTATGCCACTGGTCTTGAGCCTGACAAAGCAGAATCCATCCCCTGAGGTTCCACGTTGGTCACTGAACTATGCAGCTGCAGACAAGCTGTGGGCTGACCTCCCCACCCCCAGCCCAGCCCAGCAGAGGGCACTCACAGTTCCAGAATCAGAATGACGTCAGTCTTGCTCTCATACACCTCATGCAGAGTGATGACATTGGGGTGCTGGATCTCCTTCAGGATGCTGACCTCCCGCTCAATGTCCTCTCGGCTCACACCCCGCCGGCTGGATTTCGTTCTCCTTTTTTTGATGAATTTGGCGGCATATTGTAGACCGGTGCTTTTCTCACGGCATTTCTTCACCACTGCAAACTGTCCACTGAAGAGAGAAGATAGGAGAGGGTCACATGGCATTTACTGTTCACCACAAAACAGAATCTGAGGGGGATGTAGCACAGAGAGACTAAGTAAATGTGAACACCAAAGTCCAAACTGTGGGAGATGAACAATTAAACTGGAATGCTACATATAATAATCAGTTTCATCAACCCTGTTGCTTTACGAAAAACGCTGCAAAGAATGCAAATTCTTTTTGTCATTTATACTGCTTGAGTGGGTAACCATGCCCTGATCCCACACATTCCTCTTTCTCTCCCATTTCAGATTCAGGACAGCAAGAAGGAGGCCCCTGATCATAGCTCTCTTCCAACATACTCTTCTCCTGTATGTCTAAGGGAAAACAAAGAATTGGCAGAAAAATACATAGAGCGCTGTCTTCAATGGCATATTTCTAAATATTCACTAGCCAAAACACCCAGAATACAAAAGTCTATAAATTTTTGTTCATACTTCAGAAACTAGTAAGACATGTGTAGCAGATATTTGTTGTTTGCTTTTCCAGCATCACCATCCTTTTCTTCCCTGTGCAACAATCTTTGTATCAATAACCTTTGGGTCTTTGAGGTTCTGGAAAGGCATATTCCCCCGGCTCCAGTGAGAGGCACATGATCTATTGATAGGACATTCTAGAGAATGTGGAGACAAAGACCTTTCCTGAGACTTTGACCACCCAAAAGCTGTGGCCAGTCATCCTGGAACCACGAGGGGTGCCACTCTTGGGTTAATTCCAACCACTGCAGAGGCAGAGCCAGTAGAAGGAAAGAAACTAGGTCTGTAGTCACACTGTGGCATGGCTGGATCAACCCAAGCCTGAAGCCATCAGCCTTGGATTTTTCAGCAACATAAATGAATCAATTCTCTTTATTGTTAAAGTCAGCTTGATTTGGGTTTTCTATTTCTTGCAGAGGAAAGCATCTTCTACATCCTAAATGTGACAGCATGTACCCAGAGCTTCCTACCCATATTTAAGGGAATAGAGCAGGACTTGACACAAAATAAAAGGTGAATATGTAAGCAGGTAACTTGAGAGGCAAGCAGGCTACCCTGCCAGTAGGCAGACACAACAGACTCTTCCTACATGGAGGCTGCCTCCTCAATTATTTCTCTAGGCCCAAGGCAGGGTCGACGCCCCCATCACAGCATCTATACATTTCTTGGCACCTGCTGGAGACTGCTATGTAGAGAATTATCACAGTTATTTTTAGCTACCTTTATTCTCCTAGCAGAACAGAAGGGAAAGAGAAAATCAAATTAGGGGTAATATTTTGATGTTAAAGAATGGATACTTTAAAATGTTACTCATTTACTTCAGCTGGAGGCCAGTTTAAAAAAAAAAAGTCAAAACACAACATTATCGCTGCGACACAAGTTTTGTGTGGCAGGTTGTTAGTACCCTCCTCCTCCCGTGAGAGGATAGCTGAAAGTGGCAGAATAAATCCCACCGGAAGGCTGCAAGGACCTCACAGAGTCCTGGGATCTGTCATAACTTTATTATAACTATTTTCTGATTTCTTTTGGGAGTGAAGAAGTGAGCCTTCTCTCTCTGGTGGGGATGGCACAGTAGAGATGGGGGTTTATGGGTGAAAGGGGAAACAATCCAGCTCCTCACAAAAAGTGCAGTCATGACCCCACCCTCAGGATGGAAGCAGGCCTGGCAAGGACCCCTGACCTACAAGCAAATCATGTTTGCAGGGCTGGGCCCTCACACACCCACAGCCACAGTGACATCTCAGATGAAGACTCTACAGTTTGAATTGTGTTGTTTAAAAAGCAAAAGGCTGGGGTGAAGAAAGCCCTGATTTGTGTGTGTTGGGGTGCGGGCGGGGGCCAGAACCCGTGCACAGGTTGAAGTGAACCACATCACCCAGGTCTTCAGGAAACATCTGTAGCTCACTCCCTTGCCAGAGAACTGATCTCACGTTCACACTTCGGGGTTATCACAAGGGGACATTGGTGGGAGAGAGGGAGTAAGAGGCTGTAAGCGAGGAAGGACCCCCACCGGGAGAGGTGATTCTGCTGCCCCATGGCACACACTATAGCTACCCTAGACTTTGCAGTCACGGGGTCTGGGGGTGCCCACAGCTTCTTGTCTACCACTGGGATTTGGGCACATTCCTTTGTGGGTCTGAGCAACAATCTTCTTAGGGCCTGAATACCTATCTGAAAAGGATTCTGAGGAAGTAAATGAGATAATAATTTTAAAATACCTGTCAGATTCAATATGTGTCTTTTCTTTCTTTCAACTAGGAAGTGACATTTGAGGCTAGATAATTGTTTGTTCAGGGATCTATTCTTGCTTTATTGTGCTTTGTTTAAAGGTATCTTATTGAACATATGTGGTCAATTCACTGACAGTGAGCTCCTGGTAAACTGCACTGTAACTCAGGCCTGAACAAAGCTCTCCCAGCTCACTCACTTTCTCTGTGAGGAGCAACCCAGCCTCTGTGCTTACAAACCCTGGACTTGGGCACCGCACCCGAGCACATTTAGAATAGTGACATTGACAATGAAAAGCACAAAATGTGCAAAAACAGGACATGCGACAGATCATCCAAAGGACCACCCTTGTTTACAGCCTGGGAGCTGGACTGGGAAGTAGACAGTGGCTTTGACTGACCTCAGCTGGGAGTGTTCGCAAACCACCACAGGACTGAGAGTGATGATTTTTGAGGTCACAAATAGGTTTTATCAAGTGGGCGAATTCACAGATATGGATCCAGCAAAATATGAGGACTGCCTGTACCCTGTTTTGTCAAGTTTGAGTGTCCTGATACACAGTGGGTCTATTTTCCAGGAAAGAAGCCTCATGTCCCCATCCCTCAGCAGCCGTGTGAGTGTCAGTCACGGTGTTGGTAGCAGGGGCAGACATCTGGGGTGACAGGCGGTGGCCCCAGTACTCAGCGGTGATGACCAGCTTCTCTGTGTGTATTTACTTTCCTCCCAGCTCAGAGCTCACCCTGCAAGCTGTATTAGGTTGTTATTCTAGGACTCCATGATTTCAAGATCCCTGACCCACCCACCCATCCCAAACACTTTTTTTTCAGTTGTTGTTAGTGGGGGTGGAGGAGGATGTTAGAGATGAGGACCTGCCCCCCAAAGTGGGTGTCAGGGAGTCAGTGGGCTGAGGACCAGCTGTGTAGGAAGGAAAGGATCCTAGCAGCAATTAGCCAAACTTCCAACTTGAATTAGGCTTCACAAAACAAATTACTGTACTTAGAGGAGAATTTTTCTCCAAGGAGGCTGTCCTCCCGCTGTGGGCTGCCAGAGGCAATTGCACTGTGAAGAACCTGGCACCCACGGCTGGGTGTATACCAAGTCCCGAGGGCCATGTGGGGGCCTCCAGCCTGGCCTGAGAGAGCAGCGGCATTGCTCACAGTTGGGGAGGGAGGACTCGGAGAGGAAGTGGAGGAAGGGGCAAGGTGTCAAAGGCTGAAGCCAGCAGCCAGATTCCGCAATAGCTTCACTGTAACACTTAACACAGAACAGCCCTGTTGTACTTTTTTTTCCCTTTTTGGGCTCTCTCCCCTTGCTGGTGGAAGAGGTGATATCTGGGAGTAATATTGCAGCAGTGATTTGAGAGTTAAGTATTGGTGAGCTAGTTAAAATAACCACAGTTGTCAAAGATTAATAATAGTTACGTTACTGAAGTCTCACAGCGAGGCACTGTTGTAACCACTTTACTGGTCTTATCTCATTTAAACCTTCCCCTCCACCCAGCAACCATCCCAGGTGGGCACTATTATTATTCCCACATTATAGATAAGGAAACTGAGGGACAGGGCGCCAGAGTCGTAAGGGAGCCCGTAGTTGCACAGCTCAAACACAGTGGAACCCAGACTCAAAACGGGCAATCTGTGCTGCCGGCCCTGTGTAGTGACGTGGAACTGAAATGAAGCAACATCATCTCCTTTTAAAAAAAGATTTATTTATTTATGCATACAAGAGCTGGGGTGTAGGCCAGAGGTGTAGGGCATGAGAGGATTCAGCAGAGACAGAGCGGGGAGCAGAACAGGTGGATCTACTGAAATACACTGCTGAGGGGAGCAGTGGGTGAGACAGGAGAGGTCTGCTGCACCATGTGGGAAGCTCCCTGGCTGGGGATCGAACTTGTGCTACAGTGGCTCTGAATAGCTTCAGAGGCTGAGACTTAACCCCTTGGGCCACCATGGAGGCCCAAAGCATCTTCATTTTAATCCTTCTGGTTCTTAGATTCTACAGATGTAGAATTCAAGAGCAGTGTGTCAGCATTAGGCTTGTGTTCCTGGGGAGCTCTGCACCCAGAGCCTCAGGGGTAGAGAGGCAAACCCCGCAGTACCTCTCTGCTCAAGGACTTGGAAGGGGAGGAAATGGGCAAGAAGCATATGGAACAAGTGCCTCAGAGGGTAGGTACTCTGTGGTCCTGGGTGTTGAGGGCACTGGAGAGGAAGGAGGTGGAGGTCAGATTGGTGGGGAGTTGGAGATAGAGAACAAAAGTGTCAGTGTGGGGGGGGTCAGAGGTCTTGAAATCATGGAGTCCTAGAGAAACAACCTAATACAGCTTGCAGGGTGAGCTCTGAGCTGGGAGGAAAGTAAATACACACAGAGAAGCTGGTCATCACCGCTGAGTACTGGGGCCACCGCCTGTCACCCCAGATGTCTGCCCCTGCTACCAACACCGTGACTGACACTCACACGGCTGCTGAGGGATGGGGACATGAGGCTTCTTTCCTGGAAAATAGACCCACTGTGTATCAGGACACTCAAACTTGACAAAACAGGGTACAGGCAGTCCTCATATTTTGCTGGATCCATATCTGTGAATTCGCCCACTTGATAAAACCTATTTGTGACCTCAAAAATCATCACTCTCAGTCCTTCTGTGGTGGTTTGCGGACACTCCCAGCTGAGGTCAGTCAAAGCCACTCTCTACTTCCCAGTCCAGCTCCCAGGCTGTAAACAAGGGTGGTCCTTTGGATGATCTGTCGCATGTCCTGTTTTTGCACATTTTGTGCTATTCATTGTCAATGTCACTATTCTAAATGTGCTCGGGTGCTGTGCCCAAGTCCAGGGTTTGTAAGCACAGAGGCTGGGGTGCTTCTCACAGAGAAAGTGAGTGAGCTGGGAGCGCTTTGTTCAGGCCTGAGTTACAGTGCAGTTTACCAGGAGCTCACTGTCAGTGAATTGACCACATACATAATAAGATACCTTTAAACAAAAACACATAAAGCAAGGTCACGTTATTTATCTGCTGAAGAACATGCCCCACCTGAACCTCACAGGAAGCTAAGTCTGTATTTCCTCCAGGATCAGAGGCTGAGTATCCACTAACTCAGTGTTTGTGATAAATATGTAGAACATTACCACGAATAATGAGAACTGTCTGTATGTTATTTTTTTAAAAGGCACTGACAGTCACTGTCAACAAGTAACTGACAGGACAATTTGTTACACTAGGTACAGATAGCCAAGTTCATTTGGAAATAAAAACTTTTTGATGAAACTGTAATAAATATTTATTATCTACTACCAGTCAGATACATGCAAAGACAGTGAGACACATACCTGCTTTAAAGAGTTTTACAGTAAGAAAATTGATTAAAAAATAAACACACATTTTATTAAAAAGAGAAAACTTTGGCTAAAAGGAGCAGAGTTTCATTAAAAAATAGCCTACCACCTGGGGAGACGCGTTCCTGTCTCCAGCTCCCTGAACTGACAACAGCTGTGACAGGCCAGCCAGGTGATTGGTCACTGGATGTCCAGCACATGAGGACTTCAGACACCTCCAGTCCCAGCCAACATCTTAGCATGATCAGATGAGAGACCCCAAGCAAGAACACGCAGGCAACCCACCTAAGCATGAGAGATCACATGTTGTAAGTTACCAAGCTTGGGGGGGTTGTGATGCAGCAATGGAGAGGTGAAACTGCCACCAAAAACACCTGGGCGGTGGGTTTCACAGATGACCTGGGAAGTGGGTTAGAGATGGAGGGTGAGGGGTGAGCAGGTGACCAGCGGTCTAATGAGAGAGTCTGAAAAGGGGTAGAGCACCCAGACTATCTCCCCACAAGTCTCACGAAGAAACCCTCTCTCTCATCACTCAGCATTTGTGGGCTCACTTTACAGGTTCTCCACTCTCACCCTGGTAGCAATCCCCCATCTTTCAAGGAAGAGCTACATCATTTAGGAGGACACCTGAGTCAGAATCAAAAACCAACAGCAGCAAGACTCAAAGACTCACTAAAATGCCTTCACATTTCTGGCTGAGGCATGAGTCATGCTTGTTCCTTGTCTCCAATTTACCTTTCCCAATCTCCATGGAGAAGCAGATCCCCATTCTGGGAAACACAGAAAACCAAATGCTCTCGAAATACCCAGTGAACACACCGACATCCAACTGTCATTCTGACTAGTGCAAAAACACAGTAACACTACCTTTGGGGGAAGCATGTGAAGAGAAAGAGGAGACTTCCCCTTCCATCCTAAGCCACCAGCTGCAGGCATTTCAGCAGATGCTGCCGCCTAACCCTGTATGGGAGCTGGTAACTTGTGCACCAAGCTGTGCACGACTCCCTGGAGTCTTCCCCAGCGCAGCCCACCTCAAGCTGCTCTCTTTCTGCCCTTTGAGGAGCGTGATAGGAAGGCAAGCAGCCTTTTTTTAAAAAGAAAAACAAAGCTGGTGATTTATTACTGTTACTGAAAACAACCCTCCCAAAATTCTTTTGAACTGCTACTAGTGTTCAGTCCAATGGCACTCAAGTGGAGAACAGGGTCTCCAGCAATGAGAGCACAGCGGAGGTTACCAGGGTGCCAAGAGGGAGAAGCAGAGCTGGCCCGGGGGGAGAAACAGCGGCACAACACCTTGGGAACGAAAACAACACACTAGCCTGGAGTGAGAAGCAGAAAAGTGCTGTCTCAGGGTAGGCTGGGCCCACAGGAGGAACACTCCGCGAGGAGAGCACCCCCCACAGGATCTGCCCAGAACAGGACAAAACCCTGCACCCAAAGCCAGGGTAGGCCAGGGTCTGACTTCCTGCTCAAGTGCGGTGCTGCTGGTGGGTCAAAGAAACCAAATACACATAGTATCAGGGGGTTCGAGCTGTTTCATGATAATTAAGGACTTGATAAAACAGGACTTTGAAAGAGGCAGATTAGAAAGATGGCAGTGGGTGCCACTGTTCACTCCAGGCAGCCCTGCCATGCTTCTTTGGCAGGGGTGTCTGAGATATATAAGAGCACTTTCTAAATGAAAACTGCAACTTGGAGATAGGATTTCATAACCACACAAGATAAGGAAAACTGGGTAAACAGAGTCACAAAGGGTGTGCATGAAGGACTAAGTAGACATGGCCCTCTTCTGGGTGGGGTATAGCATTCAGACTTGAGAGGGTTTTTTGGGTTAATGCTAACTACACAATCTTTTAGGGTTTGGTTTGGTTTTTGTTGTTTTTTATTTTTTGTCACAGTTTTTTTGTTCCAGTTTTTTTTTAAAGACTTTTGCTTTTATTTTTTTATGCCTACAAGAACTGGGGTGCAGGCTAGAGGTGCGAGGAGTGATAGAGTTCACCAGAGACAGAGTGGGGAGAACAGGTGGACTGACTGAAATACACTGCCGAAGGGAGCAGCAGGCAAGACAAGAGAGGTCTGCTGCGCCACGTGGGTTGCTCCCCGACCAGGGACTGAACTCAGGCTGCAGCAGTCATAGCATGATAGTGCTGAGACTTAACCCCTATGCCACCAGGGAGGCCCCATTTTGTTCCAGTTTCATAGGAAAGTGTGCTTTTCTATGGGTCAGCTTAAGAACGGGGACTGGACTCTATATACAGTTTACTTTTAATTTTCAATATGGAGCTGCATCTTAAGGTTACTTCCTAAAGCAGGGCACCAGGCACAGTGCCCCTCCTGAAGCCTGAGAGTTGCTGAGTGCAGCGATACTCAGGGTGGGGAGGGAGGCAGCCCATGAGGATTCAGACTGCATTGGGGATTCTGGCCCATCCGAAGTGTGGGGACCAAAACCAAGGGAGGCCTGGCTAAGAGAGGCCACAGGGGCCTCGGGCTGCTGCTCCTCTGCCTCTGCTGGCTACTGGGCAGGCCGCCTGGAGGTCAGGCTGTGCCTGGTGCTTTCAGTCCTGCTGTAAGCCTGGTACCATGTGAGACCAGTAGAGAATCTGAAGCTTTTATTTTCTTTCAGATGATAGTTGGGTGGGTATTCTGGGTGGCAACCAAAGGCCAGTGGAGTAAGTGGACAGTGGACTAGTGACAGTTGTGTGGTAAGCAGAGTTGTGTCAGTGTGCAAGATTCGTGTGAGGTGTGGAGAGTGGGCATCCCACTCTGGCTGAGGGCAGGCAGGAACGCTGCCTAATCCTCACTCCTGGTACCTGACGCAGGGAAGGCACAGAACACACACTTTGTGGTTGATAGCTGTTTGTTGGTTTTGTTTTTAAAGCTGAAAGGAAAAAGAAAGAAAAGTATTGGTCTATCATTTGACACAATCTAAACAAGACCTCCAACAGACGAGACAAACCAAAAACACCCTGAATACTTCCTCCAAATACAGTACGCCTCACACATTGGAATCAGGATTGCCCTGTAAGTCCAGTTTTATGAAGTAAAATACTCTTCACAGAAAGAGGATCAACACCAAGATCAGCTCTCCCGTTTAACCACTGGTGACCATGTCAGATGGCTGGAGATCAGGCTTCTGGCCCTAAGAACATGTGAAAGCCACAGGGGCCTTTGGGTGGCCCCAGTGGAGACTCAGAGAAGTGGATCCCTTGTTTGATCATTCTGACCTCATCATGCTATCCAGTGGGCCAATCCCATTTATTCTGATCACCCTTATTTGTCATGCAATCCCTTTTCAACTACTGGGCTAAAGTTAACTGGGTCAAAATCTGTTCTCAATTCAGCAAGCTGGTCTCAGGGGGGAAAAAGCTGAAAAGGGAGCAAGAGGTTCATATGATTTCATGAGGAAAGAGAAGACAGGGAGCTAAGCTAAAGTTCCTTAGCCTAAGACCAAAAGAAAAAAGGAAAAAAAAAATCATTCAGGGTGCTAAGATTCAAGATGGGGAATAAACAGCTATAGGTAACAAAACAGCAAAAGCTGAGCAGGGTCTGATGGCCAGGGATTATAGCTGTGCAACTGTTACATTGAATTGTGGAGGTTATTCGGAGCTTGGAATACTCCTCCCCATATGTGTTCTGCGCAGTTCTGGGGCTTGAGAGGCACTGCAAAGATGCTTGACTATTTTCAAATCTTCCCTCTCTGTTTAGGCTGAAATGCTATTTGCCTGTGTGCCTTCAAAGGCAAGTTTGAGACCTTGTCATGCTATGGCATTGGAAGCATTAGCTCCATCTCATCCCAAGAAGGTAAGGATATATTGGTTAAGAGTTTGAACTGGAGTGGGGGCCTCCCTGGTGGCACAGCGGTTAAGCGCTGCGCTGTGGAGCTGTCGGCAGCGGCGACGCGAGTTCGACGCCCGGCCAGGGAGAATCCCACATGGTGCGGCAGACCTCTCCTGCCTCGCCCGCTGCTCCCCTCAGCAGTGTATTTCTCATCTGCCTGTTCTGCTACCTGCTCCATCTCTGGTGAACCCTCTCGCCGCCCCACGCCTCTGGCCTGTACCCCAGCTTGCATGTATAAATTAAAAAAAAAAAAAAAGTTTGAACTGGAGTGACTTGGAAGAAATTCATAGATGCTCGCATTATGTGATCCTCGAGCAGTCATACAATCAGAGACCCTCTACATGGGCCTGATTGTTCGAGAGACTATGTACAACTTGGAGTAGCAACTCTTCAAGGTTTTCTTCTCTGGGGTTGCAAGAATCACAGGCCCAGGTCTAAACCAGGCAGTTAGTGGCTGGCCGCCAGCCCGGCTGGGAGGAATCCTTTTCGCAGAGTTCTTGGCCCAATCTTTCCCATGATGTCTACAGATCTGTCACCTTGGCTCTGAATCAGGTGGGGACTCAGCTCACAGAAGTCCGGGGATAGGAGAAAACAGGCAGAAGATGGAGGGGTCACTTCAGGCCAAACAAGGCGAGGCTGTCAGGGAAAGTCTCTGCTGGAGTTACCTAAGAGTGAGCTACGCAGATAAAACTGAAAGATGATAAGTTAAAGAGAAAGCAGAGCTCCTGGGAAGTCTGAGTATTCTCTCATAGCAGAACTCCCTGGAAGCGGTCACATGAGCTGACCTCACCCCTGCCATCGGACCCGAGGCAGACATGATGCTTATCACCAGAGGCAGGGCTGCTGTCAGTCCCACAGCCCAGACCAGATACGTGGTGAGGAGCGGGTACCGCTAGTCAGGTCTTGGGTCCAACACTAAAGAAAATGAAAAATAATTTGCATATATGAGGTATGAAAGTGATACCTCCAGAAGCAGGGACTGCAAACCCAGTGGCCTTTTCGTGGGGTGCTGTTTCCTCAAAAAAAGGTAGGTAGAATCTGAATTCAGGGTGACAAGGGGTGACATCCACTGGAAAATGCAGGCTGTGTCTGATGGAAACACCTTTTGGGAAGGCACAAGAGGGAGGCGTCGCGTGTGAGAGGGGCCTCTGGAACGGCCCCTCTTGAGGTGCAAGTGAGAAGCCGCTTTCAGGCTCCCACTTCCTCATCTGCAGTGGAGGGGGCTGAGGGCCCCCTCCCCCTCCCCACACTAGTGGCCTTTGGCTCTGCAGAGCTGAGTGAGGCTGTGAACACACCTCCCAGCTCGTCATTTGGGTTGAGGGCCTGGGTTCATCTGCAGTCAAGTGGAAACACCTGGGCCAGGCGGGCTGCTGGGTATCTAGCTGCGCCAGGACTCCTGGGCAGGTACTGAGGCCCAAAGGAAACAGGCTATGGGCCTGGAGCAGAGGACAATCTAATGGGGACAATCTAACAATCAGATGCCCTAAGCAGCACACTAGAGTTACATGGCCACTTGCTTAGACCTCCACTCTCAGTTCTAACTTCGGGGCGTTCAAGAATCAAGTAGAAGTGAGGGCAGCATGGTGCCGGCGACTGAGATGAAAGCACTGGCTAGAAAGCAATAGAAGCTCCATACATCTAATTTAGGTCATAATGTCCACTTACCAGGCAAGCGAATAGCACAAAAAGAACCCACTTTTGAGCTACTTCCTGATTTTTAGGCCTTTATAAGAGATTCAGCACTAGTTACTACATTGAGAATCATAAAGGATAACACTAGAATCAGTTTATTGAGTTTGAAATTTAATCCCTTTCATAGTGATCTATATATTAGCTTTTAAAAACGGTTTGGATCACACTTGGATACAAGGATCCAAAAATTAAAAAAATTATTGAGTCATAAAACCCTAAAATGGTGTATTCAGCAAAATTTTAGAGTTGATACATAATGATCCAATCACCAATGGATCATCCTAAAATGACTACTGCCATCGGACAGGGTTAAAATATCTGTTTAAATTGTTTCCATTAACCTTTTGGACATGGGAAAACAGTTGCTCCAGTATTTAAAAATGTCACACAAGATGTCTCATCATTTGCTCTAAGAACATCCTGACCCTAGGCAGTCCATGTGCATTTATATTTTTCTCAGACATTTACTGAGCTCTCTGTGTGTGCTAGTCCCAACTGGCTCCTGGGAGCTGTCCACCTGCCTTAGAAGCCCACCAATGGAACAATGTGGGTATTTGAGTTTGTATATTCATTTGAAAAGTTCAAAGTCCAACAGAGATCTCATATATGCCTATGACACTTTAGGGAAATTCACCTGTCTCCTTTAGGCTAAAGTCTATTTGGGGAGAAGTGCTTTTGCGAGCTGTTGTCTCAGGCTATTACTTTGGACAACTGGGTAAATTCCACGATTGGAGCACAACGTAAATATTTTTAAGTAGGAATTTTTCCTTAGTCATTAAGCAATCTGTAATTGGCCCTTGAAGTCCAATGCAAGCTGCAAATTCCATGAGGAATTTGGTCCATGAGGTCAGATTTCTAAAGACTGGAAAACAGGAAGGAAAGACTCATGATCAAACAAAATAGCAGATTAGCCAAGAAGTCTAAATAAACTTAGGTTTGGGAAAGAAGTAAACTTGAAAACTTCGTTTCTGAGTAAGAAGGTGGACAGAAAGGGGCAAAAGCGGCTAGATGGAATTAATGATAGTGTAGACACGTAGAAAACACAATGAATTCTTTTTAGCTTCCATTTTTTCAAGGTCAATGACCTTTACTCAGGGAAGAATGGGAAAACAAAGCTAAGGTGGAGCTGAAAATGAAATTGTAAAGAGATAGTTAAACAATTGTCTGGCTAGGCATTTCAAAGAAATCCTTATCTCCAGGTCTGAGAAATCTAAACTTCCATGTGGTAGAAGCAACCTGAAGTCATTGCTGATAATCTTGGACAAATGTTAAAGAGTGATGTCGTACTGATACTCAAAAGAAGACCAAATTGATCCCTCTCTAGGATCAATTACCTTGCTATTGGTCCCTAGAAAAAACAGAACCAACTGTAGATCAGATGAATTTAAAACAGCAGGTGGTCAACAGACAGCACAGTCAACAAGAACTGCCCCAAGCTGGGTTATAAGTCAAGGAGAAATGGGAAAAGATACAGATAAGAAAATGTTTTGATCTTAGCAAGGCTTGTGACAAAATTTCTCGTGATATTTTTGTAGCTGAAATGATGGATTTGGATAGGGCAGGCCATAAAGTTCTCCAGTTTAGCACTGTCCTAGACAAAACAATCTATCAGGTGAAAGCAAACTTACCACATTTCTTAATAACCTAAGAGGAGTGGCTATATTTATCGACAGAACCCAAATCTAAATCCCCAAAGGCTGAAACATAAAATTTATAAGGGGAAAACCCAGAAATTCCTACATTTAAGTTTAAGAAATTAACCTCACATAACAGCAGTTCCTATAGAAAATACCTTATGTCTCTATCTGCCCAACAACACAAACACAAGGCAACCTTACCACAGAGCGTTTAAGGGACAGGGCTCTGCACACAGCACTGGCCTATGCCCCAGGCTCAACACCTGCTCTTTGCAGAAAAGAAGCTAACATTGCAGGTGACAGTTGGGGAGGGAACAGGGAAATAAGGAGGTTTGGCTTCTGAGCCATGAGAACTGTTGAGATCTGAAAGGAGTAAGAGGTTGGACAATGGTCCCTTAGATTCATTCAAACCTTCAGGTGTTCTGCTTCAACGGGCTGCAGAAACCCAGTGTGCTCCCTTTGGGGCTCTGGTTCACTATATTTCTCCCATAATGAAAAGAAAGCACATTGTCAAGGACAGCTGAAATCCTGTGACAGAATTTATTCATGTATTTTCTTTATCCGTGATCCTAATAACCTTTCTGGACTGAAATGCAAAGGAAAAATCCTATTGCCTCTAGTCTTCATTTAAAAATATATTTATACATCTGTACCTCAAGATTAACATCCCCAAATGACAAAGAGTACCCACAATCATAGCAGGGAGGAAATGGGGGTAGACTGGGAGACAGAGGCACCAAATGCTGATCCCACCCTCCAAGTTAACACCTGAGCAGTGCTGATCCTTCACCACCTGACTGAGTCCCAGCATGGTCATGTGGGAAATTAAAAGAGAGATTTATATAATGCTTAGCACTTTGTGGTCCGGTCACGTATTAGTATGTGTTTTTGTCACCAGTATCAGGTGTCCGCTCACATATTAATACGTGTTCATCTAGTCTCCGGTTTTTCACGCCACGGTGGATTTATTTGGAACTATTAGGAGCTATTTCTTTGATCGTACTCAGTCTAGAAGCTTTACACATTGTTTTGGTGAAAGTGTAAGGTGTTTTATGAGAGATATTACAGTTTTTTTAATATCCAGTAGTTCAGGAGTTGTGTGTGTTT